>JAUCBJ010004338.1:0-31666 GCA_032718475.1 Nemertoderma westbladi | reverse complement strand
GTTTTGGTTAGAGTTAGTTTTTAGAGTTAGAGTCAAGCCTCAACCCTAACTAAAACTACCGGTATGCCATGGCCCAACTGCCCAAGGGTGACCCTAACCCTAAGTAATACTGGCAATCTAAAGTGAAGTTATAGGCCTAGCCTAATTACTAATAATTTTGACAAAAAATGAAATTTTTGTAAATAATCAAAACACTAAACCAATACATAGGCCTACAATAGGCCTAAACTGACTACCGCTACCGGTACCAGATGACAGACTGGCAGGTGTAGAATGTTGGGGCTGAAACAGGATAGAGCCCTATAAATTTCCAAAGTTCGGCGTGGTTTGGAATGGCACGTTCAGCTTCATTTGGATCACAATCGCTCTCGCCCTCATCACTGCTACCACTACCGGTATCATTGAAACCTGAACTATCCTCGGCCTCGGGCTCATGCTCAGATTCATCACTAGCGAACCCATAGTATCGTGGGCGGAGCTCTAACTCTCCTGGGATACATTACTGGTAGGCCTTCAACAAAACAAAACTATACCTTTATACTACATGTAGCATGACATGTTACTGTACCTACCGTACCGGTATGGTAAGAGTCACATATCTGCTAGTCCTGTAGTCAGGTGCAGTAAACTGGAACCGGAATCTAAAAAGATGTCCCTTGATGCACTAATAATATAGCAGAGTGCTTAGAAATGCACTAAAGCTGAATAGAATAGCATAGGGTAACATTTAAAAGCATGGATCACCTGTATGATACATAGCGCTCTAGCAGACCATTGCTTATGTATCACATGGGTGATCCATAGTACCTAAAGGGTTAAGGCATTTTTTGGATATGTGTCAATGTGCGGCACGAAAAGGTACAGTACAGGCACCAGAAAACGCAGATTTGTACAATTGTGAACACATTTTATCAAATGTGTACCAGTGTAATGTAATGTTGTTGAACGGGACAATTGAACATAATTGAACATAATTGAATTGGCAACAACCAAAATTTTTCGCCAAAGGATACAATTGAATGCTTTTGAAAAGCTTAGTAATCTGGAAACTCTCTGTAGTTTGCCGCGAACTGTCACTCACTGCAGCTGAAATGCGATAAGGATATTGTTTACCTTTATAGTGTGCGGTTAATAGTGTCTTGTAGGCAGGCCCATAGTTAGTGATGTTAAGGCATCTTCTGGTGTTTCTCTGTGCCCTCTCGGTGTCAGACTAATAATGGCGCGACATCTCCCTGCACTAAATTAATTATTCGATGGTCTAGGCTCCTCCATCCACATACCCATCCACTCCATGAACCTCCATGTGGTCTTGTATGTAGTTCTCTCTACCAATACAGCCCATGTCCGCAATGTTACGCCCTGGGGGCTCTCTCATCTACCTGATATCAGACATACAGGCGCACCGCACACAAAGCCTTTGTCGGTCCCAGCAAGTCAGCCTCCTGCTGTGTGATCTAGAAGATAACTCGCCATAACCTGCCAATCAGATGACTTGAACAAATGTGTTCACATGTGATCACATTGGATGAAATCTGCTTTTTCTGGTGGCCTGTACTGTAGTAGCACATATTTGATAAAAAAAATCATTACTAAATCAACGTGATTCTTAAACATTATGGGTTTTCTGGGACGCTGATCACGAATATGAGACTCCAATATCGAACCAAGTTTGATTTTTGCTGTTTGAAATTTTGTGCTACTTGTATTTTTCGTTCCACCAGAAAAGCACCAAAATGATAGTTGCGTCAACATGAATTATTTTAACGAGTTGTATCGTGATCAGCGACCTTGAAATCTAGAATAGCTTAAGAATTACCAAACTAAAGGAAAAATTTAATAGTTTATAATTTTGTGGTACTTGTACTTTTCGTTCTGGGGCACCAGAATGGAACCAAAATTGGGTTTTCATCACCAGATAAATATTATAACTAGTTTCATCGTGATCAGCGACCTCGAAAACCCGTATACCTGAGAATTATCAAAGCCGATGCAAAAGTGTTTAGTTTAACATGTTTTTACTTGTTCTTTTCGTCCCGAGGGACCAAATTGCACAAGAAATTATGATTACATTGCCAGAAAATATTTTTAACAAGTTTTATCGTGATCAGCGACCTCGGAAACTCTTATACCATCAAAATTTTAATTTTTGAGCCAAGATCTACAAAATTTCCAAAATGAAAACCCCCACCACCCCACCCCCCACCCCCCACAAATTGTACCTACAGGAAAAGTAGAGGCGTTTTCGGCTGTAAATTAGGATATGAATCTACTCAAATAACAAGCTTCCTTTTCAAAAGGCAATGTACCGGTATTAAAACTAAAATAAAGATGTGGTATAATATATTTCGGGAAAAATTACTCAGATGAATTGGTATATTTAAAAGTTTTAAACATATGGCGTTCGTAAACTATAGAATTATATTTAAATATTGATTATACTTCATTCTAGTTTACTGTGAAGATATAACAAACTCTTCAAAGTATCCACCAGATGTGTGGGAAACTGGCCACTAATGTTTGCCGAGGGAAATTATAGTTATACGCGGATGCTAGAAAGATAGACTGTCAGATGGCGCACATAGGCCACTCAGAAATTCAAGGAGATGCCATATTGAAGACATACTCAATGTGAAGTTATACGAACAATAGTTATCTATACGGATAGCAAATTATTTCATTGGCGGCCGTAACTACTGTACTGTACTGTACAAAATAATGTATAAAGAACTGATCAATGCCCTAAAATATTGAATGCAATGCAAGTGCTCTTCTCTACCAGATGACTCCAGAAGGCTCTTCTCTACAGTAGGCAACCAGAAAGCCCCTTTATACCATTTCGGTTGGCAGTTACCTGTATACGGACAGCCCCGAGATTGAATAACTCTCACTATACATGTATCCAACACTTTTTGTACCGGTACACACTCCATGGCGCTAACTAGGAATCATTATCTCTTGGTTAACAAAAATAACACTTTTAGTGAAGCGGGAACGTATCCTTATTCAAACATTGGTCTTCCCATAAATAGAAACGTAATAATTCAAGCTATCAGTGTATTGCTGCCATTCCATTGCATGGAATAATAATCATTCAGTGTTTCAATTATAGTGATAATCGACGCTCTGGGTGAAAGTGATTGATTGACTTGGGTGCAATTGTTATTGTTGCTGTAATAAGTAATGCGGCAACAGCTGCAAACATTCTAAATAATTGAGAACCTCTTAGGGTCAAAATAAATCACAACGATTGATCGAATTTATTAATTGTTTTGAGTGGCAATTAGTGGGTTAGAATAGGGTCATTTAAGGTCATCAAGTTTACAAACTGCTTGAACTGATTTCTGTAAAACCTGAAAATTAAATTGGAAAACTGATTCGCATTGAGTGTCACTAACGACCTGATCAGACATAACTAAGCAAGACTGAAAATGTTTGCATCCCGATTGCAGACAATGTCAATCTGACCTCATAGTTCCAGGGTTTCTATTTCGTTTCTCGATTCCATGCAATGTCAATACGTGTCAGTAACAGTCCGGGAATGGGTGCACTGATCTTCTCTACGGTATCTCGACTCTGACTCTACCAACTGCTATATATATATATCCTCGTTGTCGGAATCGTCTTCATTCTCGTCGGCGAACTCAATGTCCTGCAGCACATGGATCCGAGACAATGGGGACGTAGTTCTTGTTAGGGGTTCGAAATCCTTTTTGTACAAACAGATTTAATATCTATTTATTTTACATTAACTATTGAAGTTTATGAATCGGCTACAATACACAATAGAGAGACTAGGTCATTGAACCTGAAAGACGGAAACTGATAGTTTTTGGCTACCAGGCAGACAGCTAGCCTACGTTGTAATGTTCCGCCGTACTGGTCCAGAAACATTTATGGTGATTACGTGGAGATGTACTCCAACGAGTAGACACACTAAAGAAGAATTGATACACTAAAACATATTAGTGTTAGTGTTTCCTCGACCTTTTGTACGATTTTTTAATGCGCTTTTCGAGGAATACTACAATCATTTTTTTAGGACGAAGGCCGAAGAAATAATGCTTTTTCTATTTCAAGAAAATACAGATTACAAAGAGGCCAAAACTATAAAAGATCCCCTTTTAAATACGAAGATTAACATAACAAAGTCCAGAACATTAGTCAAATTAAACTAGCTGCTGGAGCAAACGATCCTACTTACCTTAATTTTAATTCTAAATTATTATTATAAATTGCCAACGTAATTACTGGGTCTAGGAAAAATATTACGAATTCAAAAGAATACACTTCTAGATCGTTGATTGGATAAATATTTTATTACTCGCATTATTGGAAGGTTGATTGGATAGTTACTTTGTTGTCCTAAAATGGGACATTGAAGTCTTTATTATCCGTACTTTTGCGGTCAATAAAGGCGATATTTAAAAGAAAAGTTATTACTGTGTACTAAGTGCATTCATCTATCTAAATTATAATATACTAATTATATTACGGTTTAGTACCCAACTACTGAGATTTCATACACAGAGGACATATTCTAAAAGGTTCTAGAACTATCTATCTTCCGTTAAAGCAAAACAACTCTAGGAATTCGTCACTAACAATAACAGTTTGTTTGGCTAATTCGCACCAAGACCGGTATCATAAATAGTGTCACATAAATAAACAATTGTACTGCATTGTGTCCAACGCATTAAAAAAAATTTTTCATTACTATTTAAGTATTACTGTACATATAAGAACCATTGCAATATAATTCAACATTATAACTAGAAAGCCAGCAAGCTGGCTGGAAGGAACCCGGGGGAAGAATCCTAGCCAAGACTATTACAAATGAACTAAGTCAGTCAGCTGTAGGCCTAGTAAGTAGGCCTAAACTAAACAATTGTCTAAACTGTAAGGCGTGAGGCTAGCTGACTTTGTCGATCGTCCCACATAATAAAAAATTAAACTTTGCTACCACTAACAAAAATATAATATGAAGCAAATAATTTCATTATCAAGCACGTTTACAAGATTTAAGATTACCGAATATTTATGAAAAAATGCCCATGATGCACAACCAGGACACCGAGCGAGTGATGACCCTGAACCCACCATAGAACCACCCTATATTATAAATGCAGACTCCATTTCCATACGAATATTACAACACCGGCTGCTAAGGCAATCAACCAATGCTGCATTATAGAACAAAACTAACAATAGAAAGGGGTAGCTATAGTTACTAAAACTAAAACACATACAAAGTGCAAATATCCTACCTGTTCCACATTAGTGTCAGTAGTCCTAGTAAAATAATAATAGTGATAACAGTATTTCATTCAATTTTTTGAATAAATACAAATTATATAATATATTATAGAGCAAATGTATAAACAAAAACTCAACTAATATATTATGAAAATTTAAGGTCTAAACAATATAAAACAAAATAATACATTATCAAAGACAAATTAAATTTTAGCATCACAACAACTATATCCAAGAAATTTAACAAAACCGCAAATCAGTCAAAGTGAAAAGGGGGGACAGTTCCCCCCTTCAACCCCCCTTTCAATCAGCACCCCGTCCCAAAAGCAAAGCCGCACCCAGACCCAGTCAAGCAGAATAATCTATGGAGATAGATGTTTATGACAACACACCCGGTTCTTTTAAATTTGCGTGATTTGAGTTTTATGCTCGCACCACAATTGAGTTTTATAATATTTGTAAGAAATGTTAAAACTTATCTTACAGTATGCCAATGTAGTAATGGTATTAAAATATAATTAAATTAATTTGCACTGTTAATGCTTCAGCTCAGCTAAAAAATGATGCTAATCCTATGTAATAATAAAAATAAGAATATTATTTTTAAGATCATTCTACATACCGGTATATCCTATACAAAATAATCAGCCCAATGATTCCTGGAATAATAATATAATCCTATTGCAGTGGTATAATTTATTTTGTTTATTGACAACTCAACTATTTTCTGTCTATCCCTGAGAGCTGATAAAGGATGTGTAGACTCAGCCAGCAGCCAGCAGCAGGAGGGGTATAGTCACGAAATTCTGCCTTAATGGAATTCAATCTCAGGCAGCTCGGCACTCAACCATTTCTACACAGCTAGCTGCTGCAGCTCAGGCAGGAGTTGTTACTTTACCATTGCTTTTAATTTCGCGACAAAATAATTTCAAAAAAACGAAATATATCGAATACCACACATTGAATTGATCTGATATTCTGTAACGCGATTATGAACCACCAAAGCAATGTACTTGTAAAATTTCAACAAAATCGCCAGGCAGGAAGTGCCTGAACCTAGATAATTATCAGTCAGTCAGTCAGTCAGTGTTATATATCCTGAGATTTTTACAGTAAGTATCCCACAGATTTTTACAGTAAGTATCCCGCCTGTCGAGCGGGCTCCTAATTATTTATTACAGTTTTGTTGCTTTTTTGTAGTAATTTACTTCTAATTATGGAACTCTTCAACTCCTGATGCTGCCTTTACGCAATGTTAATAACTTTTATCACTAGGGAAAAAGTACTCGTTTTTCTCCCGATTGTGGGGTAAATTCGTGCGAATTATAATAAGAATAACGATTTATAAGAATAACATATTTATTTCGTATATAAATAAACCTGCTTTACATACTATACACAATATGTTTTTAGGGGGGCATATGGTTATAGCTGATTTGCGATTAGTCGCACTGCATGTTAAATCACAAGGCCCGAATCGCTTGGATAATCAGGACATTAGTAGCTCTTAACTCTCAATACTAAATGTTAACTTCAGTTCGTTCAATTACTCAGTCGCGCTTCAGTACATAATTAGATATTCTGCACCGCGTGCGTTAGTATACCGGTATGAAGGCCCAACTGTATACACTGTGGCAGGCCTACATTACATTACAGTATGGGTGTTCCTGTGTGGTAGAAATTTTAATATATCATTATATGTGGAGGCGTGCGTGTGCTTGCTCTTACAATATAGCTACTAAATTTATCTACACAATATGACATGTCAGTCCATCCAATAAATTATTATCATATTATGAACACACACCAGGCATGCAGTAGGCCTATGTAAACACATGTTGCAAACATCAAGGCCTCTTCGGTTTAATAATGTTTGCATAAACCGCTCTATTGAAAGAAATACAAATTACCTGACCTTCACTGGGTTATCCTTGAGCCTGGCCTTCACTGGGCTATCCTTGTGCCTGGCCTTCACTGGGCTATCCTTGTGCCTGGTCTTCACTGGGCTATCCTTGTGCCTGGCCTTCACTGGGCTATCATTGAGCCTGACCTTCACTGGGCTATCCTTGTGCCTGGCCTTCAATGGGGTATACTTGAGCCTGGCCTTCACTGGGCTATCCTTTGGCCTGGCCTTCACTGGGGTATACTTGAGCCTGGCCTTCACTGGGCTATCCTTTAGCCTGGCCTCCTTCACTGGGCTATCCTTGTTCCTGGCCTTCACTGGGCTATCCTTTAGCCTGGCCTCCTTCACTGGGCTATCCTTGTTCCTGGCCTTCACTGGGCTAGAATTGAGCCTGACCTTCACTGGGCTATCCTTGTGGCTGGCCTTCACTGGGCTATCCTTGTGCCTGGCCTTCACTGGGCTATCCTTGTGACTAGCCTTCACTGGGCTATCCTTGTGACTAGCCTTCACTGGGGTATCCTTGTTCCTGGCCTTCACTGGGGTATACTTGAGCCTGGCCTTCACTGGGCTATCCTTTAGCCTGGCCTCCTTCACTGGGCTATCCTTGTTCCTGGCCTTCACTGGGCTATCCTTTAGCCTGGCCTCCTTCACTGGGCTATCCTTGTTCCTGGCCTTCACTGGGGTATACTTGAGCCTGGCCTTCACTGGGCTATCCTTTAGCCTGGCCTCCTTCACTGGGCTATCCTTGTGCCTGCCTTCACTGGGCTATCCTTGTGCCTGGCCTTCACTGGTGTATCCTTGTGCCCGGCCATCTTAGTGCTATCATTGTGTCTGGTCGACTCAGGGCTATCATCGAGCCTGACCTTCACTGGGCTTTCCTTGTGCCTGGCCTTCACTGGGAAATCCTTGTGCCTGGCCTTCACTGGGGTATCCTTGTGCCTGGCCATCTTAGTGCTATCATTGATCCTGGCCGACTCAGGGCTATCATTGAGCCTGGCCTTCACTGGGCTATCCTTGTGCCTGGCATTCACTGGTAAATCCTTGTGCCTGGTCTTCACTGGGGTATCCTTATGCCTGGCCATCTTAGTGCTATCATTGAGCCTGGCCAACTCAGGGTTATCATTGAGTCTGATCGAATCAGGGATTTCATTGCGCCTGACCTTCACTGGGGTATCCTTGTGCCTGGCCTTCACTGTGGTATCCTTTTACCTGGCCATCTTAGTGCTATCATTGAGCCTGGCCGATTCAGGGCTATCATTGAGCCAGGCCGAATCAGGGGTATCATTGAGTCTGACCTTCACTGGGGTATCATTGTATTGCTAACATTGAGTCTGGCCGACTCAGGGCTTTCATTGAGCCTGGTCGACCGAGGGCTATCATTGAGCCTGGCCGACTCAGGGCTATCATTGAGCCTGACCTTCGCTGGGCTATCCTTGTGCCTGGCATTCACTGGGCTATCCTTGTGCCTGGCATTCACTGGGCTATCCTTGTTCCTGGCATTCACTGGTAAATCCTTGTGCCTGGCCTTCACTGGGGAATCTTTGTGCCTGGCCATCTTAGTGCTATCATTGAGACTGGTCGACTCGGGGCTATCATTGAGCCTGACCTTCACTGGGCTATCCTTGAGCCTGGCCTTCACTGGGCTATCCTTGAGCCTGACCTTCACCGCGCTATCCTTGTGCCTGGGCTTCACTGGGCTATCCTTGAGCCTGGCCTTCACTGGGCTATCATTGTGCCTGGCCTTCACTGGGGTATCCTTGTGCCTGGCCTTCACTGGGGAATCTTTGTGCCTGGCCATCTTAGTGCTATCATTGATCCTGGCCTTCTCTGGGCAATCCTTGAGCCTGGCCTTCACTGGGCTATCCTTGAGCCTGGCCTTCACTGGGCTATCCTTGAGCCTGGCCTTCACTGCGCTATCCTTGTGCCTGGCCTTCACTGGGCTATCCTTAAGCCTGGCCTTCACTGGGCTATCCTTGTGCCTGGCCTTCACTGGGGTATCCTTGTGCCTGGCCATCATAGTGCTATCATTGAGCATGGTCGACTCAGGGCTATCATTTAGTCTGGCCGACTCAGGGGTATCATTGAGCCTGGTCGACTCAGGACTATCCTTGAGCCTCGCCTTCACTGGGGTATCCTTGACCCTGGCCTTCACTGGGCTATCCTTGTCCCTGGCCGTCACTGGGCTATCCTTGAGCCTGGCCTTCACTGCGCTATCCTTGTGCCTGGGCTTCACTGGGCTATCCTTGAGCCTGGCCTTCACTGGGCTATCATTGTGCCTGGCCTTCACTGGGGTATACTTGTACCTGGCCTTCACTGGGGAATCTTTGTGCCTGGCCATCTTAGTGCTATCATTGAGACTGGTCGACTCGGGGCTATCATTGAGCCTGACCTTCACTGGGCTATCCTTGTGCCTGGCCTTCACTGGGCTATCCTTGTGCCTGTCCTTCACTGGGGTATCCTTGTGGCTGGTCTTCACTGGGGTAACAATGACCCTGGACTTCACTGGGCTATCCTTGAGCCTGGCGTTCACTGGGCTATCCTTATGCCTGGCCTTCACTGGGGAATCCTTGTGCCTGGCCTTCACTGTGGCATTCTTGTGCCTGACGATCTTAGTGCTTTCATTGAGCCTGGCCAACCCCGGGGTATCATTAAGCCTGACCTTCACTGGGGTATCATTGTGCCTGGCCGACTCAGGGTTATCATTGAGTCTGATCGAATCAGGGCTTTCATTGCGCCTGACCTTCACTGGGGTATCCTTGTGCCTGGCCTTCACTGTGGTATCCTTTTACCTGGCCATCTTAGTGCTATCATTGAGCCTGGCCGACTCAGGGCTATCATTGAGCCTGGCCGACTCAGGGGTATCATTGAGTCTGACCTTCACTGGGGTATCATTGTATTGCTAACATTGAGTCTGGCCGACTCAGGGCTTTCATTGAGCCTGGCCGACTCAGGGCTATCATTGAGTCTGGCCTACTCAGGGCTATCATTGAGCCTGGCCGACTCAGGGCTATCATTGAGCCTGACCTTCGCTGGGCTATCCTTGTGCCTGGCCTTCAATGGGCTATCCTTGTGCCTGGCCATCTTAGTGCTATCATTGAGTCTGGTCGACACGGGGCTATCATTGAGCCTGACCTTCACTGGTCTATCCTTGTGCCTGGCATTCACTGGGCTATCCTTGTGCCTGGCATTCACTGGTAAATCCTTGTGCCTGGTCTTCACTGGGGTATCCTTGTGCCTGGCCATCTTAGTGCTATCATTGAGCCTGGCCGACTCAGGGTTATCATTGAGTCTGATCGACTCAGGGCTATCATTGCGCCTGACCTTCACTGGGGTATCCTTGTGCCTGGCCATCTTAGTGCTATTATTGAGCCTGGCCGACTCAGGGCTATCATTGAGCCTGGCCTTCACTGGGGTATCCTTGTGCCTGGCCATCTTAGTGCTATCATTGAGCCTGGCCGACTCAGGGCTATCATTGAGCCTGGCCGACTCAGGGGTATCCTTGAGCCTGGCCGACTCAGGGGTATCCTTGAGCTTGGTCGACTTAAAGCTATCATTGAGCCTGGTCGACTCAAAGCTATCATTGAGTCTGGCCGACTCAGGGATATCATTGAGCCTGGCCTTCACTGGGCTATCATTGTTCCTGGCCTTCTCTGGGGTATCCTTGTGCCTGGCCTTCACTGGGGTATCCTTGTGCCTGGCCATCTTAGTGCTATCATTAAGCCTGGCCGACTCAGGGCTATCATTGATCCTGGTCGACTCAGGGCTATCATTGAGCCTGGTCGACTCAGGGTTATCATTTAGTCTGGCCGACTCAGGGTTATCCTTGAGCATGGCCTTCACTGGGCTATCCTTGAGCCTGGCCTTCACTGGGATATCCTTGAGCCTGGCCTTCACTGGGCTATAGTTGTGCCTGGCCTTCTGCTATCCTTGAGCCTGGCCTTCACTGGGCTATCCTTGAGCCTGGCCTTCACTGGGCTATCCTTGAGCCTGGTCTTCACTGCGCTATCCTTGTGCCTGGCCTTCACTGGGCTATCCTTGAGCCTGGCCTTCACTGGGCTATCCTTGTGCCTGGCCATCTTAGTGCTATCATTTAGCCTGGTCGACTCAGGGCTATCATTTAGTCCTTCCGACTCAGGGCTATCCTTGAGCCTGGCCTTCACTGGGGTATCCTTGACCCTGGCCTTCAATTGGGTATCCTTGTGCCCGGCCATCTTAGTGCTATCATTGTGTCTGGTCGACTCAGGGCTATCATCGAGCCTGAGCTTCACTGGGCTTTCCTTGTGCCTGGCCTTCACTGGGAAATCCTTGTGCATGGCCTTCACTGGGGTATCCTTGTGCCTGGCCATCTTAGTGCTATCATTGATCCTGGCCGACTCAGGGGTATCATTGAGTCTGACCTTCACTGGGGTATCATTGAGTCTGACCTTCACTGGGGTATCATTGTATTGCTAACATTGAGTCTGGCCGACTCAGGGCTTTCATTGAGCCTGGCCGACTCAGGGCTATCATTGAGTCTGGCCGACTCAGGGCTATCATTGAGTCTGGTCGACCGAGGGCTATCAATGAGCCTGGCCGACTCAGGGCTATCATTGACCTTCGCTGGGCTATCCTTGTGCCTGGCCTTCACTGGGCTATCCTTGTGCCTGGCCATCTTAGTGCTATCATTGAGTCTGGTCGACTCTGGGCTATCATTGAGCCTGACCTTCACTGGGCTATCCTTGTGCCTGGCATTCACTGGGCTATCCTTGTTCCTGGCATTCACTGGTAAATCCTTGTGCCTGGCCTTCACTGGGGAATTTTTGTGCCTGGCCATCTTAGTGCTATCATTGAGACTGGTCGACTCGGGGCTATCATTGAGCCTGAACTTCACTGGGCTATCCTTGAGCCTGGCCTTCACTGGGCTATCCTTGAGCCTGGCCTTCACTGCGCTATCCTTGTGCCTGGGCTTCACTGGGCTATCCTTGAGCCTGGCCTTCACTGGGCTATCATTGTGCCTGGCCTTCACTGGGGTATCCTTGTGCCTGGCCTTCACTGGGGAATCTTTGTGCCTGGCCATCTTAGTGCTATCATTGATCCTGGCCTTCTCTGGGCAATCCTTGAGCCTGGCCTTCACTGGGCTATCCTTGAGCCTGGCCTTCACTGGGCTATCCTTGAGCCTGGCCTTCACTGCGCTATCCTTGTGCCTGGCCTTCACTGGGCTATCATTAAGCCTGGCCTTCACTGGGCTATCCTTGTGCCTGGCATTCACTGGTAAATCCTTGTGCCTGGTCTTCACTGGGGTATCCTTATGCCTGGCCATCTTAGTGCTATCATTGAGCCTGGCCAACTCAGGGTTATCATTGAGTCTGATCGAATCAGGGCTTTCATTGTTCCTGGCCTTCACTGGGGTATCCTTGTGCCTGGCCTTCACTGGGGAATCTTTGTGCCTGGCCATCTTAGTGCTATCATTGAGACTGGTCGACTCGGGGCTATCATTGAGCCTGACCTTCACTGGGCTATCCTTGTGCCTGGCCTTCACTGGGCTATCCTTGTGCCTGTCCTTCACTGGGGTATCCTTGTGGCTGGTCTTCACTGGGGTATCCTTGACCCTGGCATTCACTGGGCTATCCTTGAGCCTGGCCTTCACTGGGCTATCCTTATGCCTGGCCTTCACTGGGGAATCCTTGTGCCTGGCCTTCACTGTGGCATTCTTGTGCCTGACGATCTTAGTGCTATCATTGAGCCTGGCCGACCCCGGGGTATCATTAAGCCTGACCTTCACTGGGGTATCATTGTGCCTGGCCATCTTAGTGCTATCATTGAGTCTGGTCGACTCAGGGCTATCATTGAGCCTGACCTTCACTGGGGTATCATTGTGCCTGGCCATATTATTGCTATCATTGAGTCTGGTTGACTCAGGGCTACCATTGAGTCTGGTCGACTCAGGGATATCATTGAGCCTGGCCGAGTCAGGGCTATCATTGAGCCTGACCTTCACTGGGCTATCCTTGTGCCTGGCCTTCAATTGGGTATCCTTGTGCCCGGCCATCTTAGTGCTATCATTGTGTCTGGTCGACTCAGGGCTATCATCGAGCCTGACCTTCACTGGGCTTTCCTTGTGCCTGGCCTTCACTGGGAAATCCTTGTGCCTGGCCTTCACTGGGGTATCCTTGTGCCTGGCCATCTTAGTGCTATCATTGATCCTGGCCGACTCAGGGCTATCATTGAGCCTGGCCTTCACTGGGCTATCCTTGTGCCTGGCATTCACTGGTAAATCCTTGTGCCTGGTCTTCACTGGGGTATCCTTATGCCTGGCCATCTTAGTGCTATCATTGAGCCTGGCCGACTCAGGGTTATCATTGAGTCTGATCGAATCAGGGCTTTCATTGCGCCTGACCTTCACTGGGGTATCCTTGTGCCTGGCCTTCACTGTGGTATCCTTTTACCTGGCCATCTTAGTGCTATCATTGAGCCTGGCCGACTCAGGGCTTTCATTGAGCCTGGCCGACTCAGGGCTATCATTGAGTCTGGCCGACTCAGGGCTATCATTGAGTCTGGTCGACTCAGGGCTATCATTGAGTCTGGCCGACTCAGGGCTATCATTGAGTCTGGTCGACTCAGGGCTATCATTGAGTCTGGTCGACTCAGGGCTAACATTGAGCCTGGCCGACTCAGGGCTTTCATTGAGCCTGGCCGACTCAGGGCTATCATTGAGTCTGGCCGACTCAGGGGTATCATTGAGTCTGACCTTCACTGGGGTATCATTGTATTGCTAACATTGAGTCTGGCCGACTCAGGGCTTTCATTGAGCCTGGTCGACCGAGGGCTATCATTGAGCCTGGCCGACTCAGGGCTATCATTGAGTCTGGCCGACTCAGGGCTATCATTGAGTCTGGCCGACTCAGGGCTATCATTGAGTCTGGTCGACTCAGGGCTATCATTGAGTCTGGCCGACTCAGGGCTATCATTGAGTCTGGTCGACCGAGGGCTATCATTGAGTCTGGCCGACTCAGGGCTATCATTGAGTCTGGTCGACTCAGGGCTATCATCGAGCCTGGCCGACTCAGGGCTATCATTGAGTCTGGTCGACTCAGGGCTATCATTGAGCCTGGCCGACTCAGGGGTATCCTTGAGCTTGGTCGACTTAAAGCTATCATTGAGCCTGGTCGACTCAAAGCTATCATTGAGTCTGGCCGACTCAAGGTTATCATTGAGCCTGGCCTTCACTGGGCTATCCTTGTTCCTGGCCTTCTCTGGGGTATCCTTGTGCCTGGCCTTCACTGTGGTATCCTTTTACCTGGCCATCTTAGTGCTATCATTGAGCCTGGCCGACTCAAGGCTTTCATTGAGCCTGGCCGACTCAGGGCTATCATTGAGTCTGGCCGACTCAGGGCTATCATTGAGTCTGGTCGACTCAGGGCTATCATTGAGTCTGGCCGACTCAGGGCTATCATTGAGTCTGGTCGACTCAGGGCTATCATTGAGCCTGGCCGACTCAGGGCTATCATTGAGCCTGACCTTCGCTGGGCTATCCTTGTGCCTGGCCTTCACTGGGCTATCCTTGTGCCTGGCCATCTTAGTGCTATCATTGAGTCTGGTCGACTCGGGGCTATCAATGAGCCTGACCTTCACTGGGCTATCCTTGTGCCTGGCATTCACTGGGCTATCCTTGTGCCTGGCATTCACTGGTAAATCCTTGTGCCTGGTCTTCACTGGGGTATCCTTGTGCCTGGCCATCTTAGTGCTATCATTGAGCCTGGCCGACTCAGGGTTATCATTGAGTCTGATCGACTCAGGGCTATCATTGAGCCTGGCCTTCACTGGGGTATCCTTGTGCCTGGCCATCTTAGTGCTATCATTGAGCCTGGCCGACTCAGGGCTATCATTGAGCCTGGCCGACTCAGGGGTATCCTAGAGCCTGGCCGACTCAGGGGTATCCTTGAGCTTGGTCGACTTAAAGCTATCATTGAGCCTGGTCGACTCAAAGCTATCATTGAGTCTGGCCGACTCAAGGTTATCATTGAGCCTGGCCTTCACTGGGCTATCCTTGTTCCTGGCCTTCTCTGGGGTATCCTTGTGCCTGGCCTTCACTGGGGTATCCTTGTGCCTGGCCATCTTAGTGCTATCATTGAGCCTGGCCGACTCAGGGCTATCATTGAGCCTGGCCGACTCAGGGGTATCCTAGAGCCTGGCCGACTCAGGGGTATCCTTGAGCTTGGTCGACTTAAAGCTATCATTGAGCCTGGTCGACTCAAAGCTATCATTGAGTCTGGCCGACTCAAGGTTATCATTGAGCCTGGCCTTCACTGGGCTATCCTTGTTCCTGGCCTTCTCTGGGGTATCCTTGTGCCTGGCCTTCACTGGGGTATCCTTGTGCCTGGCCTTCACTGGGGTATCCTTTTGCCTGGCCATCTTAGTGCTATTATTGAGCCTGGCCGACTCAGGGCTATCATTGAGCCTGGCCTTCACTGGGGCATCCTTGTGCCTGGCCATCTTAGTGCTATCATTAAGCCTGGCCGACTCAGGGCTATCATTGATCCTGGTCGACTCAGGGCTATCATTGAGCCTGGTCGACTCAGGGTTATCATTTAGTCTGGCCGACTCAGGGTTATCCTTGAGCCTGGCCTTCACTGGGCTATCCTTGAGCCTGGCCTTCACTGGGCTATCCTTGAGCCTGGCCTTCACTGGGCTATAGTTGTGCCTGGCCTTCTCTGGGCTATCCTTGAGCCTGGCCTTCACTGGGCTATCCTTGAGCCTGGCCTTCACTGGGCTATCCTTGAGCCTGGTCTTCACTGCGCTATCCTTGTGCCTGGCCTTCACTGGGCTATCATTGATCCTGGTCGACTCAGGGCTATCATTGAGCCTGGTCGACTCAGGGTTATCATTTAGTCTGGCCGACTCAGGGTTATCCTTGAGCCTGGCCTTCACTGGGCTATCCTTGAGCTTGGCCTTCACTGGGCTATAGTTGTGCCTGGCCTTCTCTGGGCTATCCATGAGCCTGGCCTTCACTGGGCTATCCTTGAGCCTGGCCTTCACTGGGCTATCCTTGAGCCTGGTTTTCACTGCTCTATCCTTGTGCCTGGCCTTCACTGGGCTATCCTTGAGCCTGGCCTTCACTGGGCTATCCTTGTGCCTGGCCTTCACTGGGGTATCCTTGTGCCTGGCCATCTTAGTGCTATCATTTAGCCTGGTCGACTCAGGGCTATCATTTAGTCTGGCCGACTCAGGGCTATCATTGAGCCTGGTCGACTCAGGGCTATCCTTGAGCCTGGCCTTCACTGGGTTATCCTTGACCCTGGCCTTTACTGGGCTATCCTTGTGCCTGGCCTTCACTGGGCTATCCTTGAGCCTGGCCTTCACTGCGCTATCCGTGTGCCTGGCCTTCACTGGGCTATCCTTGAGCCTGCCCTTCACTGGGCTATCCTTGTGCCTGGCATTCACTGGGGTATCCTTGTGCCTGGCCTTCACTGGGGAATCTTTGTGCCTGGCCATCTTAGTGCTATCATTGAGACTGGTCCACTCGGGGCTATCATTGAGCCTGGCCTTCACTGGGGTATCATTGTGCCTGGCCTTCACCGGACTATCCTTGTGCCTGGCCTTCACTGGGGTATCCTTGTTCCTGGCCTTCACTGGGGTATCCTTGACCCTGGCCTTCACTGGGCTATCCTTGTGCCTGGTCTTCACTGGGGTATCCTTGTGCCTGGCCTTCACTGGGGTATCCTTGACCCTGGCCTTCACTGGGCTATCCTTGAGCCTGGCCGACCCCGGGGTATCATTGAGCCTGACATTCACTGGGGTATCATTGTGCCTGGCCATCTTAGTGCTATCATTGAGTCTGGTCGACTCAGGGCTATCATTGAGCCTGACCTTCACTGGGGTATCATTGTGCCTGGCCATCTTAGTGCTATCATTGAGTCTGGTTGACTCGGGGCTATCATTGAGTCTGGTTGACTCGGGGCTATCATTGAGTCTGGTTGACTCAGGGCTATCATTGAGTCTGGCCGACTCAGGGCTATCATTGTGTCTGGTCGACTCAGGGCTATCATTGAGCCTGGCCGACTCAGGGCTATCATTGAGCCTGACCTTCACTGGGATATCCTTGTGTCTGGCCTTCACTGGGGTATCCTTGTGCCTGGCCTTCACTGGGGTATCCTTTTGCCTGGCCATCTTAGTGCTATTATTGAGCCTGGCCGACTCAGGGCTATCATTGAGCCTGGCCTTCACTGGGGTATCCTTGTGCCTGGCCATCTTAGTGCTATCATTGAGCCTGGCCGACTCAGGGGTATCCTTGAGCCTGGCCGACTCAGGGGTATCCTTGAGCTTGGTCGACTTAAAGCTATCATTGAGCCTGGTCGACTCAAAGCTATCATTGAGTTTGGCCGACTCAGGGTTATCATTGAGCCAGGCCTTCACTGGGCTATCCTTGTTCCTGGCCTTCTCTGGGGTATCCTTGTGCCTAGCCTTCACTGGGGTATCCTTGTGCCTGGCCATCTTAGTGTTATCATTTAGCCTGGTCGACTCAGGGCTATCATTTAGTCTGGCCGACTCAGGGTTATCATTGAGCCTGGTCGACTCAGGGCTATCCTTGAGCCTGGCCTTCACTGGGGTATCCTTGACCCTGGCCTTTACTGGGCTATCCTTGTGCCTGGCCTTCACTGGGCTATCCTTGAGCCTGGCCTTCACTGCGCTATCCGTGTGCCTGGCCTTCACTGGGCTATCCTTGAGCCTGCCCTTCACTGGGCTATCCTTGTGCCTGGCATTCACTGGGGTATCCTTGTGCCTGGCCTTCACTGGGGAATCTTTGTGCCTGGCCATCTTAGTGCTATCATTGAGACTGGTCCACTCGGGGCTATCATTGAGCCTGACCTTCACTGGGCTATCCTTGTGCCTGGCCTTCACCGGACTATCCTTGTGCCTGGTCTTCACTGGGCTATCCTTGTGCCCGGCCATCTTAGTGCTATTATTGAGTCTGGTCGACTCAGGGCTATCATTGAGCCTGGTCTTCACTGGGCTATCCTTGTGCCTGGCCTTCACTGGGGTATCCTTGACCCTGGCCTTCTGTTAGCTTATTCAATCCCGCTAACACCCCATAAAGTTAAGCCGATAAGCAATATTGGGGGCCACGAGATTGGGTAACCACCAACTCGTGCCACCCCAACAAAATGGGAAGGAAACACACAATAAGGGTCAGGGGCCAAACCCCTAACCCAGAGAGAACAGGTGGAGTGAACGGAAACACTCCAAAGGGCGCCAACAAGGGTATCAACCAATCAGAGGGGGGAAAGGCATCGATTAGGTAGAGTAACAAGGCCAACCGTGCAATATAGCCAGTTGGCAGTAATCATTTCAGTTCAGTTATCTCAGTATCATATTGGTGCTAGTTAGGTTAGTTAGTTTAGCTAGGGAAGGACCGGGACTTTAATTACCGTATCCCGCCTTCTGTATACGACAACATTATCCATATACCTATATCTATATGTGAGGTTTGATCAAGAAATCGACCTACCGTTGCAAAATATTATTTCACATAATTAGAGGTTGAAGTCAAAATAGTTCATTTGGTATTAAAATATCGAATTTTATTTTTTTACTTTTTCTAGATCAGAATTTTTTGCTAATTCTGAAACTGTAAACGAAATTTTCATATCTATATTAGTTTTGGAGTTATTTGATTTTTTGTAGACCTCACTCATTTTTAAATTATTATAAATAAGTGACCAATTATTTGTAAGATTCAGTAACAGTATTACTTTTTCAAAATACTATAATTGTATTTGTCCTACAGGATAATTTTTGCTATGAGTATTCCTGTTCAGTGATTTCATTTCAATTGTTACTTTCCACGGCTGACAGATTATAGACTGTCGATCAGTCTGTTTGTCTGTCTGTCTGTGTGTCCGTTTGTCTGTCAGAAATTAGGGAAACATGATATCTAACAAAATGTTTTGCTTTGGGGGTTTTCTCGGAAGGCGATTCCATTTCCAATGTCGATTTATGGGTTTGACGCGATCCTGACTGTCTGAAGTCGTGTTAGTCAGTCTGTCTGTCTGTCTGTGTGTCGGTTTGTCTGTCAAAAATTAAGGAAACATGAGATCTAACAAAATGTTTTGCTTTTGGGTGAAATGAAATCACCGACCAAGAAAACCCCATAATTGTTTGTTAATTTGAGATATTTCTCAATTTTGACAGACAAGCAGACAGAAAGACCGACAGACAGACAGACGTACAAATTAAATAATCAATCAAAAGTAAAAATAGATATCGGAAATGAAATCACCGACCATGAAAACCCCATAAATAAATTTGTTTGTTAATTTGATTTAGTTCTCAATTTTTACAGACAAACCGACCGACAGACAGACAGACAAACAGACAGAACGTCTAGATTTCTTCAAACTGAAAAAGTGAAATTTTAACTGTAATTACCACCCAGTGACATTTTAAATGTTATCACCACCCAGAAAAACCCCATAACACAAATTTTGAATAGTTTGTGCGCTTCTTAAATTTTAACAGACATACAGACATACCAAAAACAGACAGACTGACTGACATGCAAACAATCGTCTAGAATCGGTAAATAGTGAAAACCGACATCGTATTTGAAATCATCGGCAAATAAAAACCCAATAGCAAAAAAATGTAGGTGGTGGTGCTTTATTTATTTATTTGTTACATTTTTGACTGACAAACAGACAAGTATTCATACAAACAGACAGAGTGACCTCCAATAGAAATAAAAATTAAAAAATTTTCGCCTAAGGTCCATTCACTGATGTGTATCAGAATTCTGACGTATATACCTAATTTTTTACAAGTCTGCTTTGAAATATCGTAAAAGTTTTCATTTGAAAATCCCCCCAATTACAGAAAATTGGCGGGAACGTTTGAAACTCTCATAACTTGAAAGGCGTTTTTCTCAAAACTTTGTTAATATTTGGTCATAAGACTACTAATTTTCAAAACTCAATATCTCGACAACACTTTATCGGATTTAAAATCTGTTTTCAGTGTTCGATTCAGCATAAAAATGTGTATTTGAATCAATAAAAAAACACAAAATTATTTTTTGTAACCGTAGGTCGGTTTCTTGATCAAACCTCACATATACCCTATATCTATATCAGTTATTATATACGACGAACGACACGAACTCCCTTTACCTTTCATACACACGGCGGGGACGCGTGAACTAAACAACCGGATAAACCGGGATCCTTCCTGGATCCCATCACAGTAATTAAATCCGAGCTGTTCCCCTGGTCAACTAAACTCAGTAACCACCAGCCACCAATTACCAAGCGAGATGAGTCAGTCGGGAGAGATAACACCGACGCGGACCCCGGACGAAGAATTAACGATCAGGCGTTACAGGCCCACAACGCCGGACCCATCGGTAACGGGTCATCCGGCAGTCCAGGATGAGAGGGGCCGCCTGGAACCCGAGGTCGAGCCAAGAGAAGGAGAGAGCGAGACGGAGGGAGACGGAGACGAGTCGACACGAGACGTGGGTCGACGTACCGATGTCGCCGGCCAGCCACAGGCCGAGGGCGACGAGCGGCCCACCGAAACGGCGATGGTGGGGCCGACGGTACGACGCCGGACCCGAAGAGACGGAGGAGATGTCGGTACCGATGTCGCCGGCCAGCCACAGGCCGAGGGCGACGAGCGGCCCACCGAAACGGCGACGGTGGGGCCGACGGTACGACGCCGGACCCGGAGAGACGGAAGAGAGGTCGGCGACGAGGACGTCGGGGTTTCTGAGCGACTTCGACGGGCCTACATCACAACCCGGAGAGGAGGGGCGACGATAGACAAGGTAAAACTAAAGAAAGGACTAGGTGAGTCGAATAGACATTTTAACTATTTAATGCGATTCGGACAGAGAAAAGTGGCCGAAGAGAGAGCGAGAGGGGTTGCCGAGGAACTGTATGACTTGTGGCGGTATAGGGGTATGGAACCTAGCGTAGTGTACGTAGGGCCGTACTTAGTCGATGCCCGGGGACTAAAATTAGTGGGTTGGGAGAGACCTGAGGGGGGCGAATCCGAGGTTAACCCCGAGGATTCGGCCTCGTCGGTCGGAGGAAGTTCCGGGAGGTGGGGGAAAGTCAGTAGGTCGGGAAGGCGGAGGGAGTCCGTCGTAACCGATAAGTCTGCTACATCCTCCGCGAAAGAAAGACGGGTGAGAGAGATAAATGCCGCGTACCATCTCGACCTGATAGAGCAAGGTCAGAGGGAAATGGATAAACAGTTAGAGGAGGGGAGAATGCGGCTAGAGAGGGAAACGGCATTGATTAGAGAAACCGGAGAGAGGGCCGAAAGGGCTTTGAAAAGCCTTAGGGAGTGTGAGGAAACAGAGAGGAGGGAACAAGAAGAGCGTGAGGCGGAACGTAGGGAACGTGTAGCGAGAGAGGAAAACGAGCGCAGAGAGCGTGAGGTGGAACGTAGGGAACGTGTAGCGAGAGAGGAAAACGAGCGCAAAGAGCGTGAGGCGGAACGTAGGGAACGTGAGGCGAGAGAGGAAAACGAGCGCAAAGAACGAGAGGTGAGAGAGGAGGGTGAACGCAGAGAGCGTGAGGCGAGACGAAGGGAGGGAGCTAGAAAAGAGTTGGAATTGGCCGAGCAAAGCGAACGGGAGTGTAGGGAGAGAATGGCAAGGGAGGAGTGTGAGCGAAAAGAATTAGAGAGACGCCAAAGTGAGCTTATGGGGCATAAGATTAGATGCACGCGCGAGCTGCAACTGGCGCGGGCGGGGACGTCTGAGAGCGGGGCCGGCTCGAGTATTTCCGAGGAGCCGGGGGCCGTGGATACACTTATTAATACCCCACTTACAGGGACCGCACGACAGACCCAAAACTGGTGTGACCGTACGGGTGGGGGGGGGGGGGGTAATAACAATAATGCTACAGTAGACGTCGTTAATATTAATAGTACCGTATGGGATAACTCTAACCAAACCTTTATTGCAGCAAATAATACTTTACCTAGTAGCAGTAATTTAAATTTAAATACAAATAATAATTTCAATTTGAACGTGCAAAATAATCCGAATAATAATTTAAACTTAGAAAATAATAATAATTCAAATAATTTAAATAATGATCCAAGCCCGAATTTACAAAATAATTCAAATGATTTTGTTCCAAACGAACAAATTAATTCCGTTTCCAATATGGGTGCTATTAACGTGAACACGTCGGGCGTGTATAGCCAGGCAGACGGGGGCCTGGTAGGCCGTATAGTTGGTAGGCAGGGAGCGGCTGGGTTGGGTAGACCCAGCGAGGGCCTGGTAGGCCACGTAGTTGATAGGCAGGGAGTGGCTGGGTTGGATAGACCCAGCGAGGGCCTGGTAGGCCACGTAGTTGATAGGCAGGGAGTGGCTGGGTTGGATAGACCCAGCGAGGGCCTGGTAGGCCACGTAGTTGGTAGGCAGGGAGTAGAGGGCCTGGTAGGCCACGCAATAGCAGAGGGAGAGGCGGGGGTGAATAGACCCGACCGCGGTAGGGTTGATGTGTCGACTGGAGAGGGATATGGTAGCGGGGTGAGAGATAGCGAAGCTAGATGTGGCGAGTGGGGGGGGGGGGCTACAGGGGCCCCACAACCGCGAGTTAGCGGCGAAAAGGGGGGGGCAGAGAGTGTCCCACAGCCGTCAGCGGATAATGCGCGGGCCAAAATAGGTAAACCGCAACACCCGGCGACGGAGAGTAATAGGGGGATTGCGAGTATCCCCAGCGGCGTGCGACCGAGCAGAGAGAGACAGGTTGACGTCGTGAGAGGGCGGACGAAGCGTCGAGCCCGATCAGAAGAGGGAAGAAGAACAGTGGGGTTTAACCGGGAGGTCGACGAGAGATCTCGCGAGTGGGAATACTCCACTGAAAGGAGGAGAAGAGAAGACAGTAGTAGAAGTATCGCCGCGAACGATGAAAGAGCGAGGACGGATAGCGAGCCGTCGGTGGTTGAGATGAGAACGGAGAGTCAGTGGGGTCGGACTCCGGGAGATTGCCATCGCCCCGGAGAGATGCGACCTGGCGAGGCACATCACGCGCCGATGGAGGGGTACGCGATGTACTGGTACGAAGATGAGAACAGTAGAGAGGGGGGTCGAAGAGAAACTTTCCGACGGAATATACCTACCGATCGAGAGTACGGTAGCCACGGAGAGGACTATTCGAGAAGAATAAACTTCGATCCCGAGCGACACATGCAGACTGTAGGACATACTGTAGGCCTTACTGCACATACCATAGGCCATACTGACAGAGGCAATGTAGGCGATAGGATAGCGCGGACGACGTGATTAAACCCGGAAGTCGCGGAATACATACCGGCGGGTAGGCCAGAAGCTGATAGGCCTATACCGGTACCAGTACAGCAGTATGACTACAGCATGCAGGGACATAACATATACCCAGGGGAGGGGGGAATTATTGCGCATAGGTGTAGGGGCCCCAACATATTAACATCAACCCCAGTACCAAACATACCGGTGGGGGGGGGACAGGATGACATTCCCCCATCACAATATCAACAATATACCCCGATAGGAGCAAGAACAACGAGTCCCTTGGATGAAAATAGGTCGTGTGATACAGAAATATGGAGGGGGCCGCTACCCCCAATAACATACCCAAGTCAAAGAAAGTCAAGAAATAGGACGGACGGACCGCACCAGACAGGAGAAACCATACAGCATCCATCGAATCCATTGGAAGCGCAGGCGAAGGGGATGGCCACGTTGATCGATGCGTTGAAAACGAGGATCGAGTTACCACCCGTGGAACCATTCAAATTCGATGGGAGTAGGCCGGAAGAATATCTACAGTTTCGGCGCATGTATAGTAACGAAATACTGACAAAGAACTTGACGCAGGCGGAGTGCCTAAAATATCTGCAAGTATACACGGGAGGCCCAGCATACGACATCGTGAGGCAATATCAAGGCATAGAGGGCGGCTTCACGACAGCATGGCGGGCACTGGATAGGGAATACGGGCACCCGGCCAAGATCATCAGGCAGACACTGAGAGGCATAACATCGGGTGGCCTACAGGATAATCCCGTTAGCATTAAGACATTTGCGAACAAGGTTGAGAAGGCGCTGATCGTGTTAAAGACGCTTGACGCGCCATACGAACTCAACGCGTCCAACAACATCACCACGATAGCGCAGGCACTACCGATGTGGTTGCGCAACAAGTGGAGGAAAATCGCTTTCTCCACTCGAGATAGGAAGGGTGCGTAGCCGGGTTTAGAAGAAATGTCAAGCTTCTTAAACTACGAGGCTAAACTAATAACTGACCCAGTCTATAGCGAAGATAGCCTGGGAAAGGGACCAAAGACGGATTACCATAGACCGAAACCAGAGCACAACACATCAAACGCATTACCGAGGCTCAGGCAATCATTGCCATATGCAGCGACGCAGGGGACTGCAAGTCCACAGATAGCCGAAAGTGAGACCACACCATGGAACGGACAGGGGAATAATAACAACACAAATAAATATAACCCCAATACGTCCAGTAGGCCGAATCCAAACAATAAGAATAGTAGGGACTTTGGTACAAACGCAGCTGCGATAGGCGATGCACTGTATAAGGAGGGCTACGACCCAAAGAGCAAATGCCAGCTACACGCAAATGCGCTTCATCAAACCATGAACTGCAGGTACTGGCAGGCGCTACCTAGGCAAGATCAGATAGATTATGCGTTGAGCAATAAAATCTGCTCGCGATGTGTGATGAGTGGACATAGAGCAAGGGAATGCAAGGAGAGGCCGGTAAAGTTTGGTCAGAGGAGAGGCCAGACGATGGCGACGAGCACAGTAGGGGCGAAGAAGTGAGGAACGGTGTTACTTGGAGTAGTACCCGTGCGAGTGATTGGGGAAGGCAATCGATCAGTAACAACACTAATGCTGGTCGATAGTGGAGCTGCCTTCACATTAGTCGAGGAATGGGTGGCCGAAGAGATAGGATTGAGAACGAGGCCAAGCAGAATGGCGGTAACAACCATCTCTAGCAAAGATGAGATCCTGGAGATGAGAACCGGGCGGTGCGCAATTGCAGCAGTGGCACCGGGATGCGACTATGGGGCAACCATCGACCCCATCCAAGTAATAGAGTCAATTAATATCAATGCCAGGCGGCCAACCAACATCGAGGTCAAGCAATATAAATTCCTGGACGACATTGACTTCTCAATCCCAGACGTGGACGTTAGGAAGGTATCCATCATAGTAGGAATGGACTGCCCAATGGCCCACGAAAGAATGCAAACGGTCTTCGGCGAAGACAAGCAGTGTGATCCGGTGGCGATATTGACACCATTCGGGTGGACGCTGAGTGGCCCAATCAAGAGCAAGATACCATTTAGGATGTCGGAGACATCAGGATGCATGTTCGCGGGAACAATGCAGGAAATGGGTGATGAGGGAGCAGAGGAGCTGCTTAAAAGACTGCTCAGACGAGATTTCGAGGGACTAAAAGAGACCGGGGTCGGGACCTCGGTAGAAGACAAGCAGGCTTTACAAAGTGTGGAGGAATTGATGACCTGCGATGAGGGGCGGTATACTATAGGAATGGTATGGAAACTACCGAAGATACCACTGCCCGATAATAGAGGGATGGTACTCACGAGACTCCGCAAGCTGAAACAAACACTAAAACGGAGCCCCGAGAAGAATGAGTACATCCACAGAACGATTAAGAAGTACGTCGAGAAAGGATGGGCCGTGGAGTTACCGGTCGACGAACCGAACACGGACAGGACATATTACCTGCCACTCCACGTGGCTTTAGACCCAAAGAAAGGTAAACTGCGGATGGTAGTTGACGCATCGGCAAAGACCAATGGAAAATGCTTAAACGACTATCTGTTAGAAGGCCCAAACATATACAACTCGGGCATAGAGGTCCTACTTAGATTTAGGAATGGGAAACACGCCTTCACGTGTGACATAGAAGGCATGTTCAACCAAGTCCGTGTAACGGAGGAAGATAGCGACAGTCAACGCTTCTTATGGTATAACGGCGAGGAAGAACCGTCGATAATACCAGCATATAAGATGGTAGTACAAAACATGGGGGCCAAGTCGTCTTCATTTACGACGACTATGGCAGTCAGAGACACAGTGAAGGGGAAGGAAGATAGATACAGCGCTAGGGCCGTCGATATGATTCGACGCGGCTTCTACGTAGACGACGGGATGGAGTCTGGAAACACGGTTAAGGAGATACTGGACACGGGGCGCGAGGTTCGCGACATCCTAAAAGGATCCGGCTTTAACCTGACCAAATTCCAATCCAGTTCGGAAGAATTTATCAAGGCGATAGAGGACAAGAGACCAGAATCGACCATGGATAATCCCACGACAGCCAAAGGGCAGGACATGGCGATTAAAAGAACAGAATCTCAACAGATGGCATTGGGAATCGTATGGAACAGAGAGACAGACGAACTGAAGTATCAGCTGAGCCAGGAGGGCACAGACATCCACACGAAGAGGGGCTATGTATCGTATATAGCAAGGATATACGATCCCCTAGGCCTAGCATCCCCATTATTAGTTGCGGGAAAACAGATACTCAAGAGAGTATACAAATTGAAGGATGAGTGGGACGTAGAGGTACCAGAGGAGATCAAGAAACAGTGGAGTAAGTGGACAGGAGACTTGGAGAAGATGGGAACATACAACATGCCACGAGTGTATTTCCCGGATGGGAACATGACGAATCTGGACCTACACATGTTCTCCGATGCGTCGTTGGAGGCATACGGAGCGGCACTCTATTTAGTACAACGAGAGGGGGCTCACAAGCCCAGACTAGCCTTTAGCAAAGCAAAGTCAACGCCGCCAGATTCAGCATCAGTTCCCAAGTTAGAATTGACAGCTGCAAGACTAGGAGTTAGGGCCACAGCCTACCTAGTGGACACTATTCCCAACATAGTGGAGACACACTACTGGACGGACTCCATGGTAGTGCTTGGTTGGCTACATAACGAAAGGACAAGATACCCAATATTCGTCGCAAATAGAGTGGACGAAATAAGGGCGGCCACAGAACTGGAAAGGTGGCACTACTGCCCAACGGACGAGAACCCAGCGGACTTGTTGTCGAGGGGCGTGGTACGCCACACTTTCTTGAAGAAGGAAGTATTGTGGCAACATGGGCCACAATTTCTGAGCGATAAGGAGGCCTGGCCACCGATGAGGAAGGTGGACCCGGGCTCAGAAGTAGTGTCAGAGGGAGAAGAAGGAGATTCAGAGGGAGAAGAGATATACTCCCAGATGGTGAGGGAGATTAGGGACGTGCAACCAAGACGAGAACTGTGCGATAACCCGACGGATAAACTCCTCAGCTACAGTTCTAGTTGGTATAAGACCAAGAAACTAGTGGCGTATTGGAGAGCCTTCGGGAATTTCCTCGCGGGAGTTGGCAAAGACAAGATCAAGACATCCATAGATCTGGAAGGAGCGGCTAAGGCAATCATCCGCTATGAACAATGGAAGAACTATAGTGACGAGGTAGAACGCGTCGGTAACCAACAACACCTCCGACGGGACAGCGAGCTGATCACGCTGTCGCCACAACTTAATGACGACGGGATTCTAGTAATGAATTCTAGGGTGGGATACAACAACAGCATAATCATACCACCGAAACCCATCATCATTCCAACAGGATCGCCAATAGTTCACCAGATTATTTGGGACTCCCACAAGTCGATATTGCACGGGGGCACCAACCGAACCCTCACCGAGATAAGGAGGACCTTTTGGGTCAAACAGTTGAGGAAGAAGGTAAAAGCGGTGGTGGGGCAGTGCCAGACCTGCCGACGAGCGAAGAAGGAGCGAGCCATACAAGAGATGGCGCCACTACCAGTATCACTATACAGTAAGACAGCACGACCCGCCATTTACGCATTGCGGTGTGGACATGTTCGGGCCGATAAAGATCAAGGTGATGCGGCACACGGAGAAACGCTACGGTATCATCTTCGTATGTAACAACACGCGGGCGGTAGGGATAGAACTCGCCCAAGATGCAACCGCATCAGCATTCATTAATGCCTTAGAAAGGTTTAGGGACCGCAAAGGTGGGACGATCGCAGTGATATACAGCGACAACGGCACCAACTTTGTGGGCGCAGAGAATGAGATGGCAGAGGCCTTGGACACCCTGGAAGGAGAAGAAGTCAGGGCAGCCATGAGACGATGACAAGTAAAGTGGGAGAGAAGGACGCCGTATGCACCACATACGCTAGGGTGCGTCGAGAGACTGGTGGGCAGTTCAAAGCGTCTAATGACGAAGCTAATGAACACCCACATGGTCACTGAGGACGTCTTACGGACAGTTCTTGCGAAGTGCGAGGGGATCATTAATAGCAGACCACTATACCCGGAGAATGATGACCCTGAGTCATTAGACGTGCTGACGCCTAGCCATTTCCTGATGGAAAGGCCAGCGACCATCGATATGCGGGGTGTAGACCCAGATGACATACACTCCCGCCAAAGTTGGAAAGTCGCTAAAGCAATAAGCGCAGAGTATTGGAGGAGGTGGGTAGAGGAATACCTACCCACACTCCATAAAAGGAGTAAGTGGAGGAAGCCAAATAGGGAGTTAAGAGAGGGAGATCTCGTAATCGTTACGGATGATACTATCATCAACAACCAGTGGCGGTTGGCGAGAGTTGTAGGCACTTACTCCGACGAGGACGGAAGAGTCCGATCGGTAGAAGTGCGGATAGGTGGTAAGATAGGTGTGAAGGACAGAAAAACCTACAGGAGAGCAGTAGGAAAATGCTGTCTGTTAGAAGGGGCACCTTAGTGGAGTTGGTAATGAGTTTAGTCGTCCAAGCTTTGGACTGAGGGGGGTGGGATTGAGGGCGAGACGCCCTTCCCACACATAAAAATAGAAAATAAAAATAGAAAATAAAAATAAAATAATAGTACATAGTAGGTACGCAGTTAGTAGGCAGAAGTTAGTCAGTAAGAAGGTACGTAGTACCTAGAGTTAGTTAGTCAGTAAGAAGGTACGTAGTACCTAGAGTTAGTCAGTTAGTTAGGAGGTACGTAGTACCTAGAGTTAGTTAGTTAGGAGGTACGTAGTACCGCTAGTTAAGTAGAGAGTTAGAGGGTACGTAGTACCGTCAGTTAGAGAAGAGTTAGAGGGTACGTAGTACCGTTAGTTAGAGAGTTAGAGGGTACGTAGTACCGTTAGTTAGAAGAGAATTAGAGGGTACGTAGTACCGTTAGTTAGAGAAGAGTTAGAGGGTACGTAGTACCGTTAGTTAGAGAAGAGTTAGAGGGTACGTAGTACCGTTAGTTAGAGAGTTAGAGGGTACGTAGTACCATTAGGTAGAGAGTTAGAGGGTATGTAGTACCGTTAGTTAGAGAGTTAGAGGGTACGTAGTACTGTTAGTTAGAGAGTTAGAGGGTACGTAGTACCGTTAGTTAGAGAGAGAGTAAGAGGTAGAAGGGTATATAAGATATAGATATTAGTTAGCAGTTAGTAGCGAGAGGGGGGCATATGAGTACAGTTGGATAGATCGTGTAGGCCGCGCGACATATACTGCTGTACTGCACAGGCCCACAGAGTAGGCCAGAATGTGGATTAGGAGATAGAATAATCCATAGGCAGTAGCAAGTAATAGGACAGTAGGATTAAAATCAAAATAAAATTAGAATAAGAATATGGCTAAAAGGGGAACAAATTATGGTAACAGTAGTAAGAATAGGCAATAACTCAGAAATTCAGAAAGAGATAGGCCATCGAACTGAACTTAAACCACCTAAACCCATCACTCATCACGTTTGCGCCTTGGCAAGGCACCACCTACGGGTGAACGATCGGGCAGAGTTCGAGATGGCAGGCAAACTAGACGGGAGAGGATAGAAGCAGAGGAGAGGGAAGAGGAGGCCAGGACGCAGAGTTACGGCTTCGAGGAACAGGCAGGCTTAGACGAACTTCATTGGACTTCGTCAGGGAGTTGGGGGAGTCTCTAGGGCGAGAACTGGGATGGACGGTGGGATCACCGAAACAGTCGACGTCGAGATTGCAAGCAATGCCCATACCAGCGGGCGCCGAGGGCGAACAACCGCAAAGGAAGTTAAAGGAGCTAGAGGGATGGAGAGCTACGGGCGAGAGCCAAGGCGGGAAGGGACATAGTGGATCCATCGGGATACCGGGGTTGGAGCCACTGCCAGAGGAGGAAGACGACGACGAGTTCGGAGGGGTGCCGCCCATCGAGGAACAGAGGAACAGATAGGTTCCCAGGGGGGGAGAGAAACTGAGACTTGGACGTGGTACGCCTGGAAGGTGCCGCGTGGGACGTACGAACTATTAAGTACAAATTTAATTAATGCAAATAATCATATAAGTGCAATTTGTATGTACGTACGTAGTAATTAGTAATCTACAAATACATACGTTCGGAGTAAGTACTATAGTCATACAACCTTTCTCAATTAGCTACTGGGACTGGGGGGTAAACTGACTATGGCACTATGGACGAGACAACAGACAATTTCACACCTCTTGAGTGCGACGGCACAAGAGGGGGGGGGGGGGGGGAGATTCGTCAGAACGGATGAGGCAGTCGAAGTGGGGTTGAGGAACGGAGTAATAGTGCGAAGTGCGGAGAGAGTGCGGACGCAATTCTAGTGTGTGTGGGGGGGGGAGAATAAGAGGCTGAGTGAGGGACGAGGAGGTCCGAGGGTATGAGAGAGTTAGGGTGAGAGTGGAGAAGAGATAGGGCGAAAGTGTTGGGGAAACAAAAGTCGCGTGAGAGGTGAGCGCGATCGGCCCGACATGAGACGCCAGGCATACAGGGTAGCGTTATCATACCCATAGGGAGCGGCCTGGAAAGCCGGCTCCGAGAGAAAAGAATTCCACCCCACACCCGATACTAGATCGGGATCCAGCGGGATTGTAGCGCACTTAAGGTGGATGCTATCTTCTCACCGGGAAGATAGCATGGGGGGAGTGTTAGCTTATTCAATCCCGCTAACACCCCATAAAGTTAAGCCGATAAGCAATATTGGGGGCCACGAGATTGGGTAACCACCAACTCGTGCCACCCCAACAAAATGGGAAGGAAACACACAATAAGGGTCAGGGGCCAAACCCCTAACCCAGAGAGAACAGGTGGAGTGAACGGAAACACTCCAAAGGGCGCCAACAAGGGTATCAACCAATCAGAGGGGGGAAAGGCATCGATTAGGTAGAGTAACAAGGCCAACCGTGCAATATAGCCAGTTGGCAGTAATCATTTCAGTTCAGTTATCTCAGTATCATATTGGTGCTAGTTAGGTTAGTTAGTTTAGCTAGGGAAGGACCGGGACTTTAATTACCGTATCCCGCCTTCTGTATACGACAACATTATCCATATACCTATATCTATATACCCTATATCTATATCAGTTATTATTTACGACGAACGACACGAACTCCCTTTACCTTTCATACACACGGCGGGGACGCGTGAACTAAACAACCGGATAAACCGGGATCCTTCCTGGATCCCGTC
>JAUCBJ010004337.1:0-20455 GCA_032718475.1 Nemertoderma westbladi | reverse complement strand
GTGGTGCTGAACAGGCCTTCCTTTAGGAAACAGAGTGGAAGGGTTTACTGTGGAAGATCACCGATAGTGGGGAACAGGCATTCCTTTAGGAAACAGAGTGGAAGGGTTTACTGTGGAAGATCACCCGTGGTGGTGAACAGGCATTCCTTTAGGAAACAGAGTGGAAGGGTTTACTGTGGAAGATCACCCATGGTGGTGGACAGGCATTCCTTTAGGAAACAGAGTGGAAGGGTTTACTGTGGAAGATCACCCGCGGTGGTGAACAGGCATTCATTTAGGAGACAGAGTACAAGGGTTTACTGTGGAAGATCACCCGTGGTGGTGAACAGGCATTCCTTTAGGAAACAGAGTGGAAGGGTTTACTGTGGAAGATCACCCGTGGTGGTGAACAGGCATTCCTTTAGGAAACAGAGTGGAAGGGTTTACTGTGGAAGATCACCCGTGGTGGTAAACAGGTATTCCTTTATGAAACAGAGTGGAAGGGTTTACTGTGGAAGATCACCCGTGGTGGTGAACAGGCATTCATTTAGGAAACAGAGTAGAAGGGTTTACTGTGGAAGATCACCCGTGGTGGTGAACAGGCATTCCTTTAGGAAACAGAGTGGAAGGGTTTACTGTAGAAGATCACCCATGGTGGTGGACAGGCATTCCTTTAGGAAACAGAGTGGAAGGGTTTACTGTGGAAGATCACACCCATGGTGGTAAACAGGCATTCCTTTAGGAAACAGAGTGGAAGCGTTCACTGTGGAAGATCACCCGTGGTGGTGAACAGGCATTCCTTTACGAAACAGAATGGAAGGGTTTACTGTGGAAGATCACCCGTGGTGGTGAACAGGCATTCCTTTATGAAACAGAGTGGAAGGGTTTACTGTAGAAGATCACCCATGGTGGTGGACAGGCATTCCTTTAGGAAACAGAGTGGAAGGGTTCACTGTGGAAGATCACACCCATGGTGGTGAACAGGCATTCCTTTAGGAAACAGAGTGGAAGGGTTTACTGTGGAAGGTCACCCGTGGTGGTGAACAGGTATTCCTTTAGGAAACAGAGTGGAAGGGTTTACTGTGGAAGATCACCCGTGGTGGTGAACAGGCATTCATTTAGGAGACAGAGTACAAGGGTTTACTGTGGAAGATCACCCGTGGTGGTGAACAGGCATTCCTTTAGGAAACAGAGTGGAAGGGTTTACTGTGGAAGATCACCCGTGGTGGTGAACAGGCATTCCTTTAGGAAACAGAGTGGAAGGGTTTACTGTGGAAGATCACCCGTGGTGGTAAACAGGCATTCCTTTATGAAACAGAGTGGAAGGGTTTATACTGTGGAAGATCACCCATGGTGGTGGACCGGCATTCATTTGGGAAACATAGTGGAAGGGTTTACTGTGGAAGATCACCCGTGGTGGTGAACAGGCATTCCATTAGGAAACAGAGTGGAAGGGTTTACTGTGGAAGATCACCCGTGGTGGTGAACAGGCATTCCATTAGGAAACAGAGTGGAAGGGTTTACTGTGGAAGATCACCCGTGGTGGTGAACAGGCATTCCTTTAGGAAACAGAGTGGAAGGGTTTACTGTGGAAGATCACCCGTGGTGGTGAACAGGCATTCCTTTAGGAAACAGAGTGGAAGGGTTTACTGTGGAAGATCACCCGTGGTGCTGAACAGGCCTTCCTTTAGGAAACAGAGTGGAAGGGTTTACTGTGGAAGATCACCGATAGTGGGGAACAGGCATTCCTTTAGGAAACAGAGTGGAAGGGTTTACTGTGGAAGATCACCCGTGGTGGTGAACAGGCATTCCTTTAGGAAACAGAATGGAAGGGTTTACTGTGGAAGATCACCCATGGTGGTGGACAGGCATTCCTTTAGGAAACAGAGTGGAAGGGTTTACTGTGGAAGATCACCCGTGGTGGTGAACAGGCATTCCTTTAGGAAACAGAGTGGAAGGGTTTACTGTGGAAGGTCACCCGTGGTGGTGAACAGGCATTCCTTTATTAAACAGAGTGGAAGGGTTTACTGTGGAAGATCACCCGTGGTGGTGAACAGGCATTCCTTTAGGAAACAGAGTGGAAGGGTTTACTGTGGAAGGTCACCCGTGGTGGTGAACAGACATTCCTTTATTAAACAGAGTGGAAGGGTTTACTGTGTAAGATCACCCGTGGTGGTGAACAGGCATTCCTTTAGGAAACAGAGTGGAAGGGTTTAGTGTGGAAGATCACCCATGGTGGTGGACAGGCATTCCTTTAGGAAACAGAGTGGAAGGGTTTACTGTGGAAGATCACCCGTGGTGGTGAACAGGCATTCCTTTAGGAAACAGAGTGGAAGGGTTTACTGTGGAAGATCACCCATGGTGGTGGACAGGCATTCCTTTAGGAAACAGAGTGGAAGGGTTTACTGTGGAAAATCACCCGTGGTGGTGAACAGGCATTCATTTAGGAGACAGAGTACAAGGGTTTACTGTGGAAGATCACCCGTGGTGGTGAACAGGCATTCCTTTAGGAAACAGAGTGGAAGGGTTTACTGTGGAAGATCACCCGTGGTGGTGAACAGGCATTCCTTTAGGAAACAGAGTGGAAGGGTTTACTGTGGAAGATCACCCGTGGTGGTAAACAGGCATTCCTTTATGAAACAGAGTGGAAGGGTTTACTGTGGAAGATCACCCGTGGTGGTGAACAGGCATTCATTTAGGAAACAGAGTAGAAGGGTTTACTGTGGAAGATCACCCGTGGTGGTGAACAGGCATTCCTTTAGGAAACAGAGTGGAAGGGTTTATACTGTGGAAGATCACCCATGGTGGTGGACCGGCATTCATTTGGGAAACATAGTGGAAGGGTTTACTGTGGAAGATCACCCGTGGTGATGAACAGGCATTCCATTAGGAAACAGAGTGGAAGGGTTTACTGTGGAAGATCACCCGTGGTGGTGGACCGGCATTCCTTTAGGAAACAGAGTAGAAGGGTTTACTGTGGAAGATCACCCGTGGTGGTGAACAGGCATTCCTTTAGGAAACAGAGTGGAAGGGTTTATACTGTGGAAGATCACCCATGGTGGTGGACCGGCATTCATTTGGGAAACATAGTGGAAGGGTTTACTGTGGAAGATCACCCGTGGTGGTGAACAGGCATTCCTTTAGGAAACAGAGTGGAAGGGTTTACTGTGGAAGATCACCCGTGGTTGTGGACCGGCATTCCTTTAGGAAACAGAGTGGAAGGGTCTACTGTGGAAGATCCCCCATGGTGGTGAACCTGAACAGGCATTCCTTTAGGAAACAGAGTGGAAGGGTTTACTGTGGAAGATCACCCGTGGTGGTGAACAGGCATTCCTTTAGGAAACAGAGTGGAAGGGTTTACTGTGGAAGATCACCCGTGGTGGTGAACAGGCCTTCCTTTAGGAAACAGAGTGGAAGGGTTTACTGTGGAAGATCACCGATAGTGGGGAACAGGCATTCCTTTAGGAAACAGAGTGGAAGGGTTTACTGTGGAAGATCACCCGTGGTGGTGAACAGGCATTCCTTTAGGAAACAGAGTGGAAGGGTTTACTGTGGAAGATCACCCGTGGTGGTGAACAGGCATTCCTTTAGGAAACAGAGTGGAAGGATTTACTGTGGAAGATCACCCATGGTGGTGAACAGGCATTCCTTTAGGAAACAGAGTGGAAGGGTTTACTGTGGAAGATCACCGATGGTGGTGAACCGGCATTCATTTAGGGCCTAAAAGTTTCCCCCATTCAAAATTAATATTTGTCAGTGGCGATATGTTACCAAGGGGCGATAAGGCCCTACTATCTTAGTTAACATTGTAGTTACCAGTGCAACGGAATTTGTATATCTTTTAATAATTTTTTACAATTTTGGCCAGTTCAATAAGATGTTTATTTGCACAACTTCACTACTAAGCGGGTGCATGTAACCTCACCCTTCTGATTTGTCGAATTAAACGAACAGGACAGGTTTTCTAGTTATTCTGTATAGGGAAGTCGGCACCCAGCAAACTTCGCCCGGCGGAAACCTTCGTCCGCAGGCAGTCTTCGCTCGCGAGCAACCTTTGCCCAATAAACAATTCTTGTTTTGGTTAGAAAAAGCCGTCTTTGTAACCTGCACATTTCCCTCAATTACAGTAGTAACACCATCGTTTATTGTTTTGGTTATAAGTTTTTTTTTTTTGGGGGGGGGGGGGTGATCATTCACCAATTAGTTATATTCATCCCACGAAAACTTATATTGGTTTGCGTTCACACCGCCACATCACTGGCACATGAGTCGTACACACCCATCTATATATAATTACATTCCATCACGCCGTATTATACTGAATTTCATAATCCCCCGTTATTGCCTTCCTCCCACTATGTGACGTAGATAATATTATATTAGAGTTTACTAACATTCAGTGCCGGATTAACCTTAAGGCATATAAGGCACGTGCCTATGGGCCAGCCGAAAATACGGGCCATTTTTTCTCAGCGAGTCATTCTTGTGAAAAATTATTTTTATCCGAAAAGTCCACATTTTTTCTCAATAAAATTTATAGAAAACAGAGCAAGAAAGTGCATCTTTCGACAACTTTCTATCCCTAAATTTCTGATAGGAAGTGCTGCAAAATTCTAGCTCAGTCGACTGACAGGTGCTGTGTTATTAGTTCGAGACCTACTGCTAGGATCGGCATGCTGCATTGCAGCTGCATTTTTAAGAATGCTGTGCCGGCTTATCAACAAAATTGCACCACCACAACTCCCTATCACCCATGACATTTGCTAGATCATCCGCATCTTCAAGGCCAGTGTCCTTTAAGATGCGTCTCAAGAAAGTCATGGGCTGTCCACCATGCTTATTCACTCCATGAGGCTGCCAAAGTACAAGATTATGCACTGGCTGGTCCTCACTGCGAAAGCAATGTCCTGCAAAGCGGAGGCGATTTTGTTCTAGTGTCAAGCTTGGGGGAACCAATGAGACACCTCCAATGTTATATAGTGTCTGGTTGGAGATGTGTGCATTGAACTTGACACAATGAACCCGGCGTAGCATTCTTGTGAATGTGCCATCCAGAGATTTGGTGTCCTCGGCAGTTAGAGCCCAGCATGGACTCCCATAGAGGAGTACTGGAACTACTGCTGCTCTAAATAACCGGACCTTAAGTTTCCGAAGTTCGAGACCTGATGGCAGGGAAATAATAAAACATGGGCAGTAAAACTTTAAAGTGCTAATTTTCAACAATGGAGAATATAATTTTAATTATTTGTGGGGAATTATTTGTAGTTATGCTCTTAAACGTTCTGGTACAACCAAATAATGACGTGGTGACATACTGGAAATACTGTACATAGTAAATGTATGGCGTGGAGATATGGTAGTGCGAAATTAATTTTTTTTACCGGAAACGAGTTTTATAAATACATATAGGATAGGCCCTAATAGATAAAAAAGGATAAATTAATTATAGATAAAATATAGTTGTTGATAAAAAAAAAACGTGTCAGAAATAACTTCTTGTCACTAATTTAATTTAACCGAAATTCAGATGTTCTGCCCTCGTGTATTGAATTTTGCATTCGATGGCCTTTTAGGTGCAATTTCTGCAAAACCTAAAAGCATAATTGAATTTGGGTAAAATAAAATTAGTGACAAAAAGTACTTATTTCCGAGACTGTTCTCTATCGGAGAACATTTCTTTCTCAGTAAGTCCAAATCTAGATAAGAAATATTATATCTTTGCACAAAACCCACACTTTTGGTGTGTTATATTTCTCAGCAAGTCCTGTAAAGATAAGTACCGTGCAAAACCTACCCTACAGAAAATAAATAACACATTCCCACGATCCCATCAAAATTGCTAAATGCCTACAGGGGCCAGTCAGCCTTAAGGGGGCCAACTATAACCACCACTGAAATGAAATTTTCGAAAATTTACACAATTTTTTGTATTTTGATAGAAGGGCTTTCATAAGGTGATATCGGTTTTCAACATTGAATTATTTTTTGACCTCAAAACTGCTCTTTTCAACAACATATTTATATTGCTGATATTTATGCCTCTCTGTATAAAAAACCTTTTTATCAGTTTGTCAATATTGACTTTTTTCATCACTAAATTCCCTACTACTATTTTATTTTTTACTCAATTGCCATCAAACATATACCAAAATGTTCAGCAGCTTTAGGAGTACTATCGTTGGTTTTGTAAAACATGAGCATTTGGATCTTCTAGAGCCGATTTTGTAACAATTTTTTTGCACCTAATTTTGAAAAAACCGACCAGCTCAAAAAGTGCCATATTTTTCGAACAAACGGTTTATGAAGCTATCTATACTCAGTTGTCATAGTATATAAAAGGTCACAGATCATTGTGTTAAAGTTTCAGAATAGTAGTTTTATAAATAAAACAAATAGATTTTGGGTAATGCAGTTATGGTCCCATTAATATATTAAAAAATTAAAGCTTGAGAAATTCTCTCAAAACCATTACACTTTTTATAGCAAAGGTTTTATAGGCATAATATGCCGTTTAGTAATCAATTCTTGATGAAAACTATTTTTGCAAAGTACTTATTATTAAAGTACTTAGTACTTATTTCAGTATTTGCACGCAGTCATCCAACGAAAATACTTTATATTTCCTTCGCAACATTTTCACAATTTCAGTTGTTTTTAGCAGCTTTTTCTTTTGAAAGGGTTTGCCGAAAAATATCAATTTTCGGGCCATTTATGGAAATTACTAAAATGTGCCTTAGGGCCACCAGAGGCTTAATCCGGCACTGCTAACATTGTGAATTGATTAACTACGACTTCAATATAACCCTGGCAACGACGGGCACCACATCTGGTACAATAATAATCATTTCGTTGTTCACAAAGAAATTTTTTCAATTTTTATCGAATACACTCCAAGGAGTAATAACTCTTGAAAATACGCAATAATACTAAATAAACATAATACTTTATGTAAATCAAGTATTACATAAAACGTATTATTTGTTTTCATCATTCTTTCAGATTTTTGTAACTCCTTTTCTTTTTTTTTAGAAGTAGAGCAATCAAAGGATGCCGTCAAAAAGGGACCATCAATAAACAAAGGTGTTGCCAAAACTACTCCTGCCGCAAGTAAATCAACTCCCCAACCCAAAACAAAAGCGAAACCACCTCGAAAACCTTCACCCGCAAAAAGGTAAAGCTAGTAGTTGTTTCAGTAACGATTGATATGTCTGGACTACAGTTAGCTTGGCTTATGTTTTTTAACTGGCTTGGGGAATACACAGGCTTGTACTTTTTATAAAGTTAGTTTCTTACTTAGCACTTGTTATTTTTATTTTTTTGTAAAACATGGTAGACAGGTTGACATGTACAACTACAGTACTATACAGTAGCCTCTACCAAATAGTAGGCCTAATAGTTGTACAGTAGTGTAAAACAGTAAGTGTAAAAGATATATCGATAGGCCTACCAATAATCACACACTGCAGCAGGAAAGATCGAAAGAACTTGAATTTAATTTATTTTTTTGTCTCGAAGCAATATATGATTTGACATAGTTATTTATTTGTCTCTTTTTAATTCGTTCGTTACGATATTTCTTTACAAGGGCTGATAAAAATATCGTATGTAACAAGAAAATCCGGAGGCAACCTGAAGACTAATCTCTCTTGGCTGTTACCTGTAGGCATAATATAGGGCACCACACTAACTCCCAAGTGTGAATACTGCGTAAATATCCAATGTCTAAAGTGTCTTGGTTAGGGAGACAACAGAGCGAAATTCCCACAGGCTGTTTGGTCGGATTTCAACCTGTTGTGGAAACTATTAATTATGAATACCGTTCTGGAGCGTTATCATCTCCGACTTAGACTTTTTAGACTTACACATACAATCTAATGTAGACCTACCTGTCGGAAGAGTTGTCTCTGTCAGACTGACACAAAATATGTAAGAGTAAGATAAGTCAAAAATTATAGTAACTGTCCGATTGAGTTGTTGGAGTCAGACATGTGCGTACATTGATTGATACTGTATTACCATGATATTGGTATTATTGATTGATGTGCGGTTTCGTACCTGTAGTTGATACTACCATTTTTTTAGAAGACAGAAACCGGAAACGGATGAATCCAGACCGAGTTTTAGTAACGAAGCTTTCAAACCAGCGGTGACACTGAAGACTAACATGTTGAAAACGCCTCCAGCAAAGCCAATTGTGTTTGATTATATGGTGGGTAACGATTGTACTTCAATACATTTGTAATTTTAATAATAATCAACCAACGCATGAATCAGATTATTTTAATTATTTATTTAAACAATTTAATTATATATCGCGAGCCATTTAGTGACCGAAAGGGATAGAGATAGCACTATGGTCCATGTCCATGTACATCAGTTTGTTTTTCGTGGCAGTGCAGTGAACAAGTCTGTCAGCTAATTTGAACAATCTCCTAATTATGTTTATTGGTTTGGTAGGATTGGAGTTAAACCTTTGGTAGGATCCGTCGAGACAAAGTACTGTGAAAACGCTCTGCCAAATATACAGTATGTTACTGTTATTCAGGCCAAATCACGTCATAGAGTTTATTGCTTGCTCTACTAAAGTAATTTATACATTATTCCAACAGGGAGACGACAATTCCTACCATCCCTGGGGTAAAGGTGTTGGCAACAAGCCCAAGAAGGATCCCGACCCATACAGCATGTGGGACGACGTGCCGCAGAGTATGAAACCGAGTCTGATTCCGCGAAAGTCTAATAAAACAGCAAAGAAAACCGATGGACCTAAAATATCGGCGTCGCCTACCCAAAACAGTAAACCATATGTGGAGGTGAACTCTAGTGCCGAAGTCAACGCTGATTTGGATTCAACTCCAAAGGCACAGCGTCGGTTATCCAATGATTTCGTAGCTGGGCGTATCTGCAATACTAAATGCAACATGAACCAATCACAGCTTAACGAATCTCCGTTGAATATACGCCGCCCAACAGCGTCAAGGGACATAGAAGGTAAGTTTGAGAAGGGCAATCTGATAGCCTACAGAAAGATATAACAATATTAGATACACCCCCAGGCGAGGTAAATGGTTACCGGTTCTGAAAAATATGAAGCTAAAGTTAAATACCTGCTACCTGTGCGCTGTGCACTCCTCTGTTTGAAGATGCACATAAATGGGAAACGCGACTGGTGAAAAACCCGGTAATGCTGTTAATTGAACATTTAACATGTAGTAATTTAATTTATTCTTTCTCGAATACTTCGATATTATTACAAATTGCACTCAAATTGCGCACATAAGAGGGGATGATATCGAAGATTCGAGATAAATGTACGATTTTTTTATATTTTATCAAATTTGTTAATGGCCGGCCCACCAGGCTCACATCCAAAGCAAGTTTTTGTTGTATGCTGAGCGAGAAGAGTAAATTATAGTGTGAGGCGGAAAATAAATATTTGGGTTATGCATTATTATGCAAACATATACAACGCCTGCACCACTAGAATTGTGATTGATTGCGATTGTTGTGATTGATTGCCGGCGCATCCGCAATGCAACACCTCCGCAGATCGACAGATCGCAATCACCCACGTAAATACCACTTTATCTGCTTTATAAAGATCAGTCAGTATCTTTTAGCAGACCTTCCAGGAACGTCCATGGCTGACTACCACGATTCCTCCCGCGCGCCAACTACCACAAGACCGTACGTAGGCTGATCAGACACGGTGGTTGTGCGGTGAGACTGTGTGGTTGTGCGGTAAGACTCGGTGGCTTTGTGGTAAGACTAGGTGGTTGTGCGGTAAGACTCGGTGGTTGTGCGGCAAGACTGTGTGGTTGTGCGGTAAGACTCGGTGGTTGTGCGGTAAGACTCGGTGGTTGTGCGGTAAGACTCAGTGGTTGTGCGGTAAGACTAGGTGGTTGTGCGGTAAGACTGGGTGGTTCTGCGGTAAGACTGGGTGGTTGTGCGGTAAGACTAGGTGGTTGTGTGGTAAGACTGTGTGGTTGTGCGGTAAGACTAGGTGGTTGTGCCTTCAGGATGGTGATGGGTTATGCTAATAAGACGACTACCGAGATTATTGTACATTTTGTTAAGTGAGCATTGCGTATTAATTATGCCATGAACCTTGCGTTGCTTCCTGGTATATGTAGGCCTCTAGTGTTTAAACGGGATCCCGATCCCGAAAAACCGGGATCCCGGCCAAAAATACAATCCCGGTCCCGACGATTGGACCGGGATCCCGAAGAATATATAGTTAAGAAAATTTGTTGAATATCTGATAAATAGTTCCAGCCAAACGGAAATGTTTTGATTATATATAATTTTTATGTCAGTAAACCATCCAGTAATCAATTGCAAAATAATTTTTATATAACTTTATCTTACTAATATTTCAGAAGTAACTTTATCTTACTAATATTTCAGAAGTGTAAAATAAAGTGAGTGTTACCCAAAGCCAAAACCCGCTATATATACTAATAACTTTAATGTATAATAACAAACACCTCGAAAAACACAGCTTGCCAAGACATTGTTACTATCAATAACTTTAAGGAATTTAATCCAAAATTGCTATACCGATCCCGAAAAACGGGATCCCGAGAGTGATAATCCCGGTCCCGATCCCGGTCCCAGAAATCCCGAAAAGTCTGATCCAGTTTAAACACTAATATGTACCATCATGGGGTCTGGTGTTTTCTGCAGAGCGGGCTTCCATATAGCAACACAGGCTCTACTTAGAGTAAATTTATTTTCACTATTTTTTTATATAGCATTGTCTAGCTACTGTACTACAGCCTACTGTGACTAGTATATTTTTCAGATGGCACCGATTCTGTGAAATCTGAGAGTACCACAACAGTTTCAGTGAAAAGTGAAGTCACACAGACAGATTCAGAACCAATTAACCCACCAAATGACACATACGGGGACCCCCAGTCTGGTACAATGGCTGCAACTGGTTCTCCTAGAGCACACTTTAGTGACGGCGACGTCAAGAAGAACCAGAATAGACCACGGAGTACTTCTGATGTTACGAAATGGGTAAATACTGTACAGTAGTGAGTAATACGAGTAAATAGAACTTGATATAAGTCTAAACAAATGTAACGAATGAAGAACTAAGTAGGGATGCATGTCGCATTATGGGACAGTCGAGGCCTACCTCTATAGAGGTTCTAGAATTCATTGGCTTTCGCGTTCATGATTATGTTTAACAAGCGATATTAAAGATATTAAAATAGTCTAAAATAAATAGTTTGGGTTTCCGATATTATTAAGAGGTTGTTCCTTGAACTACCACAATGATTAGGGAGTAATTTGTCAGAATAAATTTCCTGTTTATTGAGACGAGTTATGTTCTTATGCATTATTCACAAATATGAAGTTTATTTCGAGGAGGTTGTTATTGATAATATTAATTTCTTTGTTTTTTTGTAATTTAAATATAGAAATTGAAATTAAAATCAAATACAGATGATGAAAAGAAACGTATATATTTCGAGGATTTGAAAAAAGGGATGGAAGAAAAACGAGAGAGACTTAAACTGCAGAGGGAACAGAGTATGATGCAGAGATCGCAGGTAAATTACAGTATAAACTGTATTATAGGGATCAGAGTATGATGGAGATTATATCTATTTTCAGGATGGATTCATGCCCCTTTTCGTTTTCTGGTCACAAGATTACAGAAGTGATGCAGTAGTTTTAGGCATTGTTGATTCATATATTCTAATTCGTTTTTTTCCCTCGTAATATAGCATGTTGCGACTATGGAAGATTCGTATTGGGGTAAACGTCAACCGAGAGCATTTTCTGGTAGGCAGAAGGCGGATTCTAGTGATAAGAGTGAAACTGAATCATCTTCTACCTCTCTTGCGCCGTCCAGAAAAGTTACGGTAAGTAAAGCAACATTGTGTTATTGCTATTGCGAACAAAAATAACATTTTTATTTTATGTACATAAAAGTATGCGTCCATCGTCCATCAATTTAGACAAGATAAATGGCTTTTTTGACAGTCTTTCGGTAAATAGGCTACGTGATTCCATATAGACCCTCACCTGACGGCCTACCAATCATATATTTAAAATATTATTTTTGGAATTTGATGTTTTAGGAATCTGACGATTTTGGTGACGTTTTAGATTTTGACTTATAAACAACCTTAAGTGTAGTGGTCAAGGGACACACCTACACACACTGAAACGTGACAAGGCTACTTATAAACTAACTGTTTAATTAATCAATTTAAATTGTTTTGTTGCTTTTCAGGTTCAAAAATCATATGTATCTCCTCCTTATGGTGTCGCACTTTAGTACATTAAATTATCGCCACTTCAGAACGCTAGTCTAATAATAGTGGGTAATCGATACTGGCAAACAATACCGGCCATGATTGTTTGTCGGGCAGAGAAAGAAGCAATTATTAACATTCGCCGAGGTGGTGGTTGAACTTTTTTATTATGATTTGTTTATCTCTATTTTAATATTTTCGTTCCTTAGTATTTATACTGTAGTTTGTGTGTTATTTTTTTACATGCCGTGCGTTTGTCGTGCACTTTTCTACGAGTACGAAATTTTTGTAATAACTTTTGTATGCATGCGGAATGCTGAATTAGGCGTGAGCTACTGTAGTGTAGATTCCAAATTATCCTACGGCACTTTAATCTCGCATTTTATCATAGTTTTTCTGACCAAAAATGTAACACAGGTTTTTCATCCAGAGCAGTGAGCTACAAAAATGGCATAGGTTGAAAAGACCACAGGAAAGAGTTCCATGGTAATATTGAACCCAGGAGATGGAAATACGCCAGGGAAAAAGATATTAGATTGACGAAAATACCTATAACGATTCTTCATGACGGTTTTCAAAGGACAAAACGTTATAATGCACACCTTATAAGGTACTGGTACGGACATACAGTACATTAATACTACAGCAGTATTAAAGCTCTACACACTGTTACATGTAAAGTATTCCTTTTGGCACTCTTTAGCATAAACAGTAAAAAATTTAGTGCCACAGTACAATTAATAAGGTTGTAGGCTATATTATGAAATAAATGTGCAGTACATATTTCAAAACAATATTTGATTCTTCGTAGATTTCGTTTTTACATCACACTGTTGCGTTTCATATTATAATGTGTTTTTCGATTGACTGTAGATCAGGTGTGACTCCCTCTCTTCAGTAGGCCCTACTTGTTCGGTATATTATTGCGTGGCCCGCACTGATCGAGCTATGTTATAGGCCTTCGTACAGTACATATTCAGTAGGCCTACTTTTGCTTTTGCTTACTTTGTATAGTAAATATAAATTTATACGTCACTTAAATATGAAATGAAATATGAATCATGAATCAACAATTTTACATTTTACGTTTTTAAACTTCTTAAAATATCAAGTATAATAGCGAGTTATTAAGTGGTCTGGCTGGTTAAATTAAAACGCTAAGGTTTTACGATAAAACGCTATCAGCCTCCTGGCCTGCTTGCAGTACTCAAATGCAGGAAAAACTAAAAAACTAAAAACTAAAATCCGTCACCGCATTAAGTTAGTTTTTAGAATTTTCGTTTTTCCTGCATTTGAGTACTGAAGCAGGCCAGGAGGCTGATAGCGTTTTATCGTAAAACCTTAGCGTTTTAATTTATCCAGCCAGACCTCTTAATAACTATCGTTATACTTAATATTACTGTATCATAAACTCGCTGGTTTCAGACATACACTTTATTACTGAAATATAATAAAATATCAAAAAGCTATAAACAGATTATCGCAAGTCCCAGAAGGGAAGGACTATAAATATGTACCCTAGTAGGTGCCTATAAGTGTATAAAGATACATATATTGTAGTATGCAGTGGCGTGCAGAAGGGGGGAGGGGGGGGGGGGGGGCACCTTCCAGTTCCAGGGGGCACCAAAATTTGGTTGTGTATGTGTATACAGTAAGTACTGTATTTGTGTATAAGGATTCATTGATCATCATAATGATGACGGGGTGATGATAACTCCGCCTACTGGCTCCAGAAGTCGAGGAAATCCTGCCAATCCTGATCTAGACTTTGCTGATGACTTAGGAGTACTCTCAGAATCACTAGAGGGAGACCAACGGCTCCTCAGCTCATTAGAACATGCTGCTTCTAGTGTTGGTCTTTTTATTAACTCAAGAAAGACCAAAATTTTGACAGTTAACTTTGAAAGTCCTCAGCAAGTCTCTGATCGGATGAGCATAAGCTCAAAGGATGGTATGCTTGAGCATGTGGACGACTTCTGTTACCTGGGATCATGGATCCGGAAGTCAGGTGAGGACCTTCGAATACGTAAGGGAAAGGCATGGGCAGCCTTGAATAGGCTTTCCAGGATTTGGAAGTCACCAAGAATTTATCCGAAACTTAAGGTCCGATTATTTAGAGCAGCAGTAGTTCCAGTACTCCTCTATGGGAGTCCATGCTGGGCTGTAACTGCTGAGGACACCAAATCTCTGGATGGCATATTCACAAGAATGCTACGCCGGGTTCATTGTGTCAAGTACAATGCACACATCTCCAACCAGTCACTATATAACATTGGAGGTGTCTCATTGGTTCCCCCAAGCTTGACACTAGAACAAAATCGCCTCCGCTTTGCAGGACATTACTTTCGCCGTGAGGACCAGCCACTGCATAATCTTGTGCATAATCTTGAACTTTGGCAGCCTCATGGATTGAATAAGCATGGTGGACATCCCATGACTTTCTTGAGACGCATCTTAAAGGACACTGGCCTTGAAGATGCGGATGATCTAGCAAATGTCATGGGTGATAGGGAGTTGTGGCGGCGCAATTTTGTCGACAAGCCGGCACAGCATTCTTAAAAATGCAGCTGCAATGCAGCATGCCGATCCTAGTACTGTGTTTGTGTATAAGTTATTTATTGGCTTGTGCATTAATTTAGTTCCATATAGGGGAGAGCAGAGAGGGTTGAACCGTAAGGAGGGGTGAATCAGTGCAATTTAAAGGAGAACGCTTGGGTTTGGCGTTTCCAAGGATACACCATTAGAGAGACAATTACAAACTGCACCTACAACTGTTGTATTCAGTCCAACTCTAGCTAGCCTACTGTACAATGTACATGCTGTTTTCCTATGAAGGAAAGTATGCTTTTCCCACCTGTTTTCTAGAACTGATACCGCTGTTTTGGATCACTCCCATTTAATTGATTTGACAATTCACCAATAAATGAGATACTTTTCTGTTGGAGAAATTATTCTGCTTCAAAATTTGGTATGGATGATTACGTCACTGGTGTGCACCATTCGTACACAATTTTCAAAACATGGAGTAGTTTGGGAGGCTTGAATCAATGGAGGGGTAGGAGTGTTGAACCACTTCGGATGGATGGGTAGGAGGGTTGAACCACTTTCCTATTGGTTGTTCTGGCGACTTATCCACAGATATGAATGGTATTTAATAGAACTAATTGACTATGCTTGTTTCAGTGTTTCTTTCTTGTCAACCCTTGGTGACAGGTAGTAGAAAATGTTATTGTAAAATAAAATAAACTACAGTTATTGATGGAGATAGAAAGTTTATTTGATAAAAGTGAGATGTCACTGGCAGACAAATACTGAAAATACACTGACAAATTGACAGAAATACAAATTTATTTTCCTCGACATATTTTCATTTGATAACATTGCTTCTATGGGTGGTTCAACCCTCCTAACCCCTCTGATTCAATATGGGGTAGGAGGCGTGCACCAGAAAACTCGGCCCGGAAAAATGCTTATTTCTCATATAATTCATGATTTCAGCACCTTAATATGTATTCCAATAGATGCGGAATAGATTGTTTTAGGTATATGTGCAATTTCAGCCTAAAGCTACGATGTGGAACTGAATTAATCAATTTTTTGTAAATTTTGGTTCAACCCTCCTTACTCTCCCCTGCGGTATTACCATGAGCGGAATATAAACATAGCATTCATTCTCTACCTGGCCTATGGCCGACTGTAGTCAAAGCCAGCTGCCAGTATAATGAGGTTACATGATATTTTTTTTTACTATACATACAGTATATATATTTTTATACTATATTTTTTTCAAATGAATTCCAGACGCGAACTTTGTTCCAAAAATTGCGAACTTTGTTCCAACAGGATGCGAACTTTGTTTAAGAAATGCGTACTTTGTTTCTAAATTTTTTTTCTTCCCCCATTTGGGGTGGGGGGGGGGGGGGGGGGGGAGCTCCTGATTTGGCCCGGTGACCAATTTAGTTCTGCACGCCACTGACTGTATGGTATAATGCGTTCAGCTAATATAACTGTATTATTGATATTGTATAAACTACAGTAAATTACTGCAGTAAGTATTCCGCACTGTAACCCTACCCCCCTTGTTTGTATACAAATAATTATCAACCAGAAAATTGTGTTGATAATTTTGCGTGTTACCAATTCAGTAAAGTAGTATACACTTTTAGTATTTCAATATACTAAAATATTGCCGCATGCCACGCATAGTCTTCTAATTTTATTTTTAACTTTAATTTAAATAGAAAGAAAAAATGTTTCTGCCACAATACTTTTGAACATGTCTCTAAGAAAGTAATGCTTCGTTTACATTTTTAATACAGTGTATAATGAGTATAGGCCTATCCGTACATTACTACAAAGCAGTTCGGACAGCGGTTATGAAGCCTGGCGGTTCCATACTATAGATACATAAATTCCATTATTTTTAAGGATACTACAATAACTCATTTTAAAAATTATACAAAATATACCATTTTTTTAAATGAATCATAAATATATTCTTGAAAACTTTTATAATCAAATTCTTAAAAAAAATTAGGAAAATATTTTTAAAAAGTGTGCCTACTATTATTATTGAAGTAGAAGCTTGAAAATCCAACAATAAGAGTTAATTGTATTTTAATAATTAATCAAGCACGTTAAGTAAAAACCTTACCGGTAGGTATGTCAGTGCTAAAGTATGTAAAAAACTAAAAAGTAACAAGACCTAGACGTTGTATGCAATCAGTGATCAGCTGACAGCAGCCAGCTGATCGGTAGGTTTCGCCCCACAACTGAAGGTATTCTCAGGAGGCCAAGCCTGGAAATGTAGAGAGAGATTCCCAAAGGGGGACGGAACAGGTAACGAAATGAAGATATGTCTGTACTGTAACTAACTACTGGGAAGCGGGACCGTAAACTTGCGCCAGTCACGTTTCTGCTTGTTGATTACCGGCTTGCGTGTTTGGATGTAATACATTTCGAGCTTTTGCAAGACTGGCCGCAATGGGTGTCTAGCAATTCCAATAGGTCTGGTTGCTTTTTAGTTTTTACATACTTTGGCGCTGACATACCTACCGGTAAGGTTTTTACTTAACGTGCTTGATTAATAAATAAAATACAATTAACACTATTCTTATTATTATTATTGTTATTATTATTAACACGCGACCGTCAGTCGTCAAATACGTCGAGGAGAAAGCAATCAGGTTAAAAACAACACTGACGGTTGAAAAACAAAACAAAATACACAGAATAAAAAAGGCATAGAGTAAAGAGATCAGTAACAATAACAGTTTAAGCGCCTACAAGATAACTATGTAAAGAATAACACTAGATAAAATCTTTTTTTAAACATACAGCAGAACAAACATACAGTTATGGACAGAGAACTACGTAAAAAGGGAGATGGCAAATTCCGGGCCAAGATATTAAGTGAAATAAAACACATACTGTGCAGTAGCTTAAAAGCAAAAAAAAAGAATTAAAAACAAGTCATAAAATCTTTACAATCTCGCAAAAAACATTAATTTAAAAACTCAAATAAATCATAAAAAAACAGGGCTCTGCAATTAATAGCTTCAAACTGTATGAAAATAATAATCAATAATTACATGAACCAATTGAAGCAGCAAAAGGAAATAAGATTTAGTTCTTTGACCATTCTTGTAAATATAAATTTATGATGGGCATTGACTACTTTGGTCAGAACTAGGTACCCTTTTTGTAGAAAGGTATGTATTTTTACACAGTTCCAGTCCAGTCGAGTTTGCCGATGGAATACTGTAATTAACGGTTACAGTATGACCTCTTAGAGAACTAACTACAGTACTCGAGGACCATAGCTAAAAAAATCTAAAAAAGGCAAGTCAGTAATATTATCTACAATACAATAAGCCATCTTTAAATAAAAAATTATGCTGCGTACTTCAAGCGGTTCCATTACTAAATAAGGTTGAATGCAGCTTTCATGGTCGTAGTTATAGTAGGTCATGGTATGGTTAACAAGCCACTATCCACCATAAATAGTCGTTGGTTTGGAAGTAATGTATGTTGTCCTCAGTGATAAAAAGCTACCATCGAGGTGATGGAAATAATGTTCCTCGGCAACAAAATTGTTTTGCCAGTGTCTTTAACAACAAAGATTATTGATAGAGCATGATGGATATCTATCACTAGAGTAGGGTAAGCCTTTACCACAGTATACTGAATTGTAGTAGGCCTGTTTCAGCAGCAACTTATCAGAGGCCATTCGTTACACTACTACTACTACTACTACTAGGATCGGCATGCTGCATTGCAGCTGCATTTTTAAGAATGCTGTGCCGGCTTATCGACAAAATTGCACCGCCACAACTCCCTATCACCCATGACATTTGCTAGATCATCCGAATCTTCAAGGCCAGTGTCCTTTAAGATACGTCTCAAGAAAGTCATGGGCTGTCCGCCATGCTTATTCACTCCATGAGGCTGCCAAAGTACAAGATTATGCACTATGGCTGGTCCTCACGGCGAAAGCAATGTCCTGCAAAGCGGAGGCGATTTTGTTCTAGTGTCAAGCTTGGGGGAACCAATGAGACACCTCCAATGTTATATACTGTCTCGTTGGAGATGTGTGCATTGTATTCGTTACACGGTTATAAGTATCAGTTTTGTCGATTACAAACACCGACTATGAAGAGAAAAACATAAAAAAAATATCTTTAAATTCCACTTTCAGATTATCTTCTTACTGCTACGGCTTTTAAAATGACTCTTATACCGTTATATGAAACATTTGGTCTTTTTATTCTTTAATATTTTACCCCTAAAAGACCGGTAACCATTCTAATATTTATAAAGTAGTTGGGGAGAGTGGGGAGGTTTGGCACGTGGGGACGTTTGGCATATATGCCTATAGGGACTTCATGAACGTGTATTAGGACAATTTTTTCTCAACTTATAGTACTATATGTGACGGGATCCAGGAAGGATCCCGGTTTATCCGGTTGTTTAGTTCACGCGTCCCCGCCGTGTGTATGAAAGGTAAAAGGAGTTCGTGTCGTTCGTCGTGTATAATAACTGATATAGATATAGGGTATATAGATATAGGTATATGGATAATGTTGTCGTATACAGAAGGCGGGATACGGTAATTAAAGTCCCGGTCCTTCCCTAGCTAAACTAACTAACCTAACTAGCACCAATATGATACTGAGATAACTGAACTGAAATGATTACTGCCAAGTGGCTATATTGCACGGTTGGCCTTGTTACTCTACCTAATCGATGCCTTTCCCCCCTCTGATTGGTTGATACCCTTGTTGGCGCCCTTTGGAGTGTTTCCGTTCACTCCACCTGTTCTCTCTGGGTTAGGGGTTTGGCCCCTGACCCTCATTGTGTGTTTCCTTCCCATTTTGTTGGGGTGGCACGAGTTGGTGGTTACCCAATCTCGTGGCCCCCAATATTGCTTATCGGCTTAACTTTATGGGGTGTTAGCGGGATTGAATAAGCTAACACTCCCCCCATGCTATCTTCCCGGTGAGAAGATAGCATCCACCTTAAGTGCGCTACAATCCCGCTGGATCCCGATCTAGTATCGGGTGTGGGGTGGAATTCTTTTCTCTCGGAGCCGGCTTTCCAGGCCGCTCCTTATGGGTATGATAACGCTACCCTGTATGCCTGGCGTCTCATGTCGGGCCGATCGCGCTCACCTCTCACGCGACTTTTGTTTCCCCAACACTTTCGCCCTATCTCTTCTCCACTCTCACCCTAACTCTCTCATACCCTCGGACCTCCTCGTCCCTCACTCAGCCTCTTATTCTCCCCCCCACACACTAGAATTGCGTCCGCACTCTCTCCGCACTTCGCACTATTACTCCGTTCCTCAACCCCACTTCGACTGCCTCATCCCTTCTGACGAATCTCCCCCCCCCCTCTTGTGCCGTCGCACTCAAGAGGTGTGAAATTGTCTGTTGTCTCGTCCATAGTGCCATAGTCAGTTTACCCCCCAGTCCCAGTAGCTAATTGAGAAAGGTTGTATGACTATAGTACTTACTCCGAACGTATGTATTTGTAGATTACTAATTACTACGTACGTACATACAAATTGCACTTATATGATTATTTGCATTAATTAAATTTGTACTTAATAGTTCGTATGTCCCACGCGGCGCCTTCCAGGCGTACCACCTCCAAGTCTCAGTTTCTCTCCCTCGGCTCTGGGAACCTATCTGTTCCTCTGG
>JAUCBJ010004336.1:0-13684 GCA_032718475.1 Nemertoderma westbladi | reverse complement strand
TTACATTAGTTGCCTCGCAACATCTGCTATGATCAGCTGTCTATGTCAACTATCATACAGCAATACTGTATTGAATTGCGGGTCCGTTCATATATACAGTATTTGTACTCCTGCATTTATCAGTTTATTATTACAAATATAATCTGACGATATGTTATTGATTTGGCATAGCCTCACACCCTGAGTTATTATTCCCACATGCTCCTTCCCCTTAATTTACAATAAACCAAATCAATTTCCCATAAGTGACATAGATTTATATTCAATTTTTGCATTTCGGAATGTTTCTCTCAAGAATGGCCAATAAATTTTTGGGGTACTTTCTGGTTTCACATGTAGAAATTATCGCTCTTTCTAACCATCAATATGGCGAATTCGCAAAGTTAATTTGAAAATAATACTGAACTTGGGAGAAACGAAATTGCAACAAATGGCCCTTCTCTCTTCTACTGTATATTATTGTTTTAAAATTATTTTGAATTTTAACAAATAGTTTCATTTTATTGCGCATTTTATTTTATTTATAATTAATCTTTAATAAAATGAAAGATTTCATATTTGAAACCATTTCACTGACTGTATAATATACTTATACTAGCTGGCAATACCCGATGCGGATTACCCGGTATTCCGCCGGCACCGGTACCGAACGTGAAGTAATCTTTTCGAAAAGTGGTCTATAATGAGCGCTCGTTAAGGTTATACTCACATGCCAAGTCCCAGCGCAATCCCTCCGCCCGTTTTGGAGGAGTTCGAGCACAACAGACAGAGAGAGACATAATTTGACATTTATAGGTATAGATTAAAACCAAATACATACTGTAGTCCTATATGACCCTTACATGGCATATTCCGCCTTCCGTAATCACATAAATCGAGGGGATTTTTGTTAAAAAAAATACAATTTTTAGATAAAATTATTTGCTTTGAGTGTTGGTTGACTGTAATGGGTTACATATAGCCAGTACATTCTATTGTAACTGTCGGGAGATGGCATATCCCGGATTCGCCCTTTGAAACTCATATAATACAGCATTATTGATTATAAAGAAATGATTATGTTTTTGAGTTAAATAACAATTTTGTTCAATTGTAATCATTATGTTTATCTTGATTATGTGCATTGTTATTATTAATTCGTTTTATACATATAAGCATATAGGCAAGGTCTGTGGGTAAACAATTGGTTTATTTCAATACTCTGTCAGTTTTATTATTTTCAAGATGTCGTTTTGCATGTGATCTCTAACGAAATAACTTGGTGCACTGACACTAACAACCTGAAGGTCATCAGCTTGATCATACCTAGAATATTCAAAGCAAAGTTGTGCACAAAATACAAGTAGTGAAATGGGAAATATTTGTCCAGCTTTATCAGATAGAGTCAACAATATCTTACTAACCATTGGAAATTCAGCTGCAGGTCGAAAGCTGACATTATGCCAGCACAAATTCATGACTTATGGAATGTGGATTGCTTTGGGTGCTGCATTTACAATAAACTTAACAATTGGGACACTTTATACTTTCACTAATCTAGTGCCCTATTTGGTCTCGTTTCTCAGGTATAGGAACATACAATGTGGAGAAGAGGATTGTCAATATGTAGATATGGGGTGGTTTCAGGCAGCGTGGAATATAGGATTCGGATTGGCTATGTATCCCGCTGGTATATTGTATGAGAATAAAGGTATTCGTTTGACTTGCCTACTGGGAACATTTATAATGAGGTAGGGTAAATGTTTCCGTGTGTAAATTTTGATAAACTAAGAATGGCGAACGCGGCCAAAAAATCAAATCTGTAAGACGTCGGGCAATTTGTTGTTAATTTTTAGTTTTTTACAATTTTCTTTAACTCCCGTGTCTCTTTAACTCTTCTTTATCTCTAGATATTCGCGCAAATTGAACACAAGCAAAAAGAGTGACCTCCATTGCAAATTGACAGCAAGTGAAAAACGTTTCATTTATTGTTTTGGTTAAAAATAGTGCCACTGTAACTTGCTCATTTCCCTTAATACTTTAAATTAAATTATTTTTTTAAGCCCTCTAAACACATAGTTGGAGTATGCAGTCACTTTACACATTACCTCAGTTTAGGTATATTCACAACATCACTAACCATTGATTACTCATTTGAATTCGCTGTTGTGACGTATGGAGGATTGTTTGGTGCCGGTTCGAGTTTCATTTACCTACCTTGTCTCATCAATTCCATAAAATGGATCCCACGACACAAAGGTTTAGCGGTGGGAATCGACACGGCCGGATTTGGTCTCGGTGCATTCATATTCAACAGAGTAAGTGATCATATAGTATAGCATTCATATGTAATAATGTATCAATAGCGAAAAACTCTGCAACAAAGTGCTAATCAAATATTTGAAAAGAAATGTTTAAATTTAGTGAAAAATTAACATAAATATTATCTAAACACTCATTTACTTTGCTTATTAAGAACCGAGAGGTTATTTGTAAAAATTTGGGGCTAGCTGACTGTCTGGCTGAGGGGCTGGCTGGAGGGCTGGCTAGCTAATCACTCTAAGGAACAGCTCTAACGATTTTGATGACATTTTCAGTGGTTATCCGACCTGATTCTAAGGTCGCTGGCGCACATGCCTATTCCCTACTCTTTCTTTAGCCCAAATGCCGCAAATGAAAAATGCCATTCAATGTCTCACTCAGAGTCTCAACAATAAAGTAGCAGGCAAGTACCTTAAAAATTAATTGTGTAATAATCCTATTCAATGTAGAGGGACCCAACTACAGAGAAGTAGTTTGTTTGCCAGGTTCCAGGTTTAGCATTAGTATGTTTAGTTTGTTTACCCATCTTCTATGATTCTGCGTAGGCTGCTAACATTACAGCTAAATAAATATATGTTCCCAGCTGCTAACCTTCTCAGTCAACCCAGGGGGAATCTATGTCTTATTTTGGAAAAGTCATGATCTAAGCACCTCTGTATACAACATTGGTTAAGGCTGAATCACCAGCCGATCGCCTCAATGGTTGGAAGGCCCACTTTGAAAAGCTCCTCAATAATGACAGGGTATTGCCTGATAACTTTATAGAAGTAAAAGTGTCTGAGTCTGTACTCCCAGATATTCCCATTGGTGATATCTCCTTTGCAGAAGTGAAGGCTGCTGCAAAGAGCATTAAGACCAATCGTGCCAGTGGAGTAGATGGTGTTCCCCCTGAGGTCTTTAAAATACCTGAATGTTTAAAGCTCATCTATCCCATCATAGTAGACATGTACCGTACAACAAGAGTCCCACAAGAAATGAAAACAAATAAGTTGGTGCCAGTTCCCAAGAAGGGCAACCTAACACTCAATGGTTCTTTTCGGGGAATCTCATTGATCTCGATTGCTGCAAAGCTATACAATAGAATTCTATTAAATCGCATCAGGGATCCCATTGAGAGACTGCTCCGTGGAAATCAGAATGGGTTCCGCAAAGGTTGTGGGACCATGGAGCCCATTTTGGCACTTAGAAGGATAATTGAAGAGTTATCAAAAAAGAAAGACAGGCATCTGGCTGTTATCTTTGTTGACTTCTTCAAGGCCTTTATTCAGTCTCTCGCACACGTATGTTCAGCATACTTTCATTATATGGGATTCCTGATGAAATTATTGCAGCAATCAGATCAGTATACGATGGTTCGACAATATTTGTGTCTACTGTTGAAGGTGACACAGAACCATTTGAAGTGTTATGGGGCGTCCTCCAGGGAGACACAATTGCACCATTCTTGTTCATAATTGTTGTTGACTATGTTCTACGCATGTCCTTAGATCATCATAATGATGATGGGGTGATGATAACTCCACCTACTGGCTCCAGAAGTCGAGGAAATCATGCCAAGTACCTAACTGATCTAGACTTTGCTGATGACTTAGGAGTACTCTCAGAATCATTAGAGGAAGCCCAACGGCTCCTCAGCTCATTAGAACATGCTGCTTCTAGTGTTGGTCTTTTTATTAACTCCAGAAAGACCAAAATTTTGACAGTTAACTTTGAAAGTCCTCAGCAAGTCTCTGATCGGATGAGCATAAGCTCAAAGGATGGTATGCTTGAGCATGTGGACGACTTCTGTTACCTGGGATCATGGATCTGGAAGTCAGGTGAGGACCTTCAAATACGTAAGGGAAAGGCATGGGCAGCCTTGAATAGGCTTTCCAGGATTTGGAAGTCACCGAGAATTAATCGGAAACTTAAGGTCTGGATATTTAGAGCAGCAGTAGTTCCAGTACTCCTCTATGGGAGTCCATGCTGGGCTCTAACTGCTGGGGACACCGAATCTCTGGGTGGCACATTCACAAGAATGCTACGCCGGGTTCATTGTGTCAAGTTCAATGCACACATCTCCAACCAGACACTATATAACATTGGAGGTGTCTCATTGGTTCCCCCAAGCTTGACACTAGAACAAAATCGCCTCCGCTTTGCAGGACATTGCTTTCGCTGTGAGGACCAGCCAGTGCATAATCTTGTACTTTGGCAGCCTCATGGAGTGAATAAGCATGGTGGACAGCCCATGACTTTCTTGAGACGCATTTTAAAGGACACTGGCCTTGAAGATGCGGATGATCTAGCAAATGTCATGGGTGATAGGGAGTTGTGGCGGTGCAATTTTGTTGATAAGCCGGCACAGCATTCTTAAAAATGCAGCTGCAATGCAGCATGCCGATCCTAGTAGTAGTAGTATACAACATAATACTGACATGGGATTATAATAATAATGGAGGCTATATATGGTAGCCTCACAAGTGCAATGTAACAAAGTTGAGCAGACTGTATATGCCTACATTGTATGTAATACCATACCTGTAGTAACATTGTATATGTGGGCAGGTACTGATACATACAAATACATATTAGGTTAGGGTGGTTCATAAAACTTGTTTTTGTTTTAACATACTGATATTACTGTTATTTCAGTATTTCTGATTCGGACGCACCTTACAGCCCTAGTAGGCCATACCAATATTAGACCTATAGACTGCTAGACCCAATATTGTTGTGTTGATCATGGATGGTGATATATGTAGACTTCCTGGAAATTCTGCAATAGGACATTGCTTTGCAGGACATTGCTTTCGCCGTGAGGACCAGCCAGTGCATAATCTTGTACTTTGGCAGCCTCATGGAGTGAATAAGCATGGTGGACAGCCCATGACTTTCTTGAGACGCATCTTAAAGGACACTGGCCTTAAAGATGCAGATGATCTAGCAAATGTCATGGGTGATAGGGAGTTGTGGCGGCGCAATTTTGTTGACAAGCCGGCACAGCATTCTTAAAAATGCAGCTGCAATGCAGCATGGCGATCCTAGTAGTGCAATAGAATAATATTATGATAAATGGCCTATTTGTCAGTAAAGATGGAGGAACTAGAACTTAATCATGGGTTTAGCTATTGGCAGTATTAGCTTAATTTGACTAATTCTTCCTAATTTCAAATCTTACAGTACTACTTTGACCCAACCAACAATGAAGAAATATGTTCATTGGTACCACAATTGCCTCAAGGTAATCTCTTGTTTGTACTGAAGAACAAAGTAGATCACAATGGTCAACAACAAGAATGTATAGTATATATGTTGCAGCTGATTGTACTGGGCTATACAAGCATCCTAGTTATGTAATTTCATATTTGAAGGTAATTGAAGCATTATGTATAATATAATTATATATTGAATCATATATTATATCATTAATGTTTTGCAGTCTTGATGAACCGATATGACTATGGCATTAAACTTACAGGGAAATTCTGGCATCACCAAGTTGTTGACTTTAAAAGGGTGATTGGAAGATGAGCTCTTTTTGCGTTATTCAGATAAAGCCATTACTTCATTAAATCTAAGTGCATCACATATCGAAGCTGGTTTCAATGAAACTCTAAGTGGAATAAATAGAAAGGTGAATGTCGGGGAGAGTCACTGAACCTATTAGCGCTACTGAAGAGGCCTGATAGGCCGAAATGTACGTATAGTTCTGGTTCAACCCCAGTGATCTTTCTCATTTTTTCCATTTCTGAACAACTTATTACAATATCATGGAACTCTAAAGAAAGTGCTTACCAGGGATTATGTAATAGGATTTGAAATTATATCAAATTGGGCTCATTGTATGGTCAGAAAAAGTGTAATTTATGATAAGTTTATAAAGTATGTTGGTGGAATGAAATATATTCTGTACTTCAACATGACTTTCAACATGGATATCATGTTTTCATAGATAATTAAACAGGATTAAATGACTTAGTTCAGAGTTTGACTTTGATTTCTTCCAGTAAGGAAGCTTCCGATTTTACCCATTTTGGTTTAAAGTTGTCGCAAATCATTCACAAGGGTAATGGTGAAAAATATCGAGACTTGAATAATATCGAGAGTAAAAATAACGAGAGTAAAAATATCGAGAGTAAAAATAACGAGTGTTGAAAATTAACGTGATTAAAAAATATCGAGAGTAAAAATAACACGAGATGAAAAATATCGAAAATAACGAGTGTTGAAAAATATCGAGAGTAAAAATATCGAGTGTTGAAAAATATCGAGAGTAAAAATATCGAGAGTAAAAATATTGAGTGTTGAAAAATATCGAGTGTTGAAAAATATTGAGTGTTGAAAAATATCGAGAGTAAAAATATTGCATTTTACTTGAGCATTTTATTTAGAATTATGGAACAATATTGCAGTGCATGGGTTACAACAGTGCAAGTGAATGGCATTATGTAATACACCTTGGGTACCCATTTACCAGATTTATTATACTAGCTAGTTTTTGCTATTTTTTTAATAAATATTATAAAAGAAGTGCTAGCTATAAATTTTGATAAATATTATAAATATTGTTAAATATTATATTAGAACACTTATAAGCTACCAAATGTTGATAAATATTGTTGTTCTAGAACATTTTTAGTAAAAAAATTATCATACAACCCTTATTTAAAAAATTGTTACTATCGATATTTTTACTCTCGATATTTTTCAACATTCTATATTTTTCAACACTCGATATTTTTCAACACTCGATATTTTTCAACACTCGATATTTTTCAACACTCGATATTTTTCAACACTCGATATTTTTCAACACTCGATATTTTTACTCTCGATATTTTTCAACACTCGATATTTTTACTCTCGATATTTTTCAACACTCGATATTTTTACTCTCGATATTTTTCAACACTCGATATTTTTACTCTCGATATTTTTCAACACTCGATATTTTTACTCTCGATATTTTTCAACACTCGATATTTTTACTCTCGATATTTTTCAACACTCGATATTTTTACTCTCGATATTTTTACTCTCGATATTTTTCAACACTCGGTATTTTTACTCTCGATATTTTTACCCTCGATATTTTTACTCTCGATATTTTTTGAACTCTCGATATTATCGTTATTTTTCAACACTCGATGTTTTTACTCGCGTTATTTTTACTCTCGATATTTTTCATGTCTCGATATTTTTCAATATAACCTTCACAAGGGATCTAAGTTCTTGTTAGGGATCCTAGCTGTGGTGGTTTTGTCCAGCAGCTCAATTTGAAAGTGCTCATCCCAGCTGTGGTGGTTTTGTCCAGCAGCTCAACTTGAAAGTGCTCATTCTCCATCTTTTGTGTGAACTTCATTTTTGAGAGAATATAGCAGAAACTTGATTCACTAGTAAGAGTATCATCATTGAAAAAAATCCATGGAAAATCGCATGGTGGAATTCAAAACAGTAGAGTTAGAAGTTTAAGTGATGTTCCTGCTGATGACTAGTATCAAGATCTGAAATCCAAATGGGATATTATGGAGAAAATGGAGCATCCATCTCGAGAACCCACAATTAGCTCTTGGTTCGTTAAATAACAGTATTCTGATTTTAAATATGTTTACATTATGATGCTTAATGAGGTGATGGTTTAGGCGGTCCCCTCATTGAATTTATTAACAACTCATGTATCATTCAGAAACTGGATACATCACATAATAGCAGAAACTGCATATAATAGCAGTAGCTGAGGAAGACATTTTAAAGATTTTGCCAAAAAGGAATTTAATGTGTGGGTCCGAGCGCTAGCAAATAAGATATCTGCTGCAATTGAAAATAAACCATCAAATACTAATGACCTTACAATTTGAGACCACAGAAGCATAAGAAAATGCATCTTCCATTAGTTGAAAAGGTTGTCTATGTTGTTAACAAATGAAACTAAACAGTGGCGTAAAATCAAGACAATTAGATAATCAAATTGTAGCAGACAAATGCAAAACGTTACTGCAGCAATTTAAAGTCCGAAGATATAATCAAGGGCTCATTGATGTTATGTCATACCTGGAGGTACTACACCAACTTATTCAATTGCCAATGTATATATATTCACTTGAAGCTTTGTTACAAGGCCAAGCAAATAAATATCTGCTTTGCAATTATAAATCATGAGCTAATACGAATCTGACAGATGATTAACTTACCATGTTAGCCTCTTTATGTATGAAAAACCTTTAGACTGACTTATAGTTTAGTATGGTTTATAAAGTGACTTAATAACTATCATATTTAATCATGCATGCATACCAAGTTGGTTTCTTAGGTTGTTCTTCCTCCATTAAATTTTTTTGCAAGCCGGATAACCGCAAACATAAGTTTTATTAAATTTATAATTGAAACTAAAAAAGATACATTAAAGATACATAAAATTCTATTTAACCATGAATATTATAAAATAGCACTAATAATGAATTTAAAAAAATATATAGTAGGCCTAGGAAATATAGTCTATCCCATGTAGTTGGTGTATGCAGGAGGGGAGGGGGAGAATATTCTGAAGAAGGTGTCAAAAGCATGGTTACCCATGGTTAACGAAATTGTGAAAGCATCACTCATACTTGGAGAATTTCCAACTAAAGGTAAACAAACAACTCTTCGGCCTCTGCTTAAAAAACGTAGTTTGGACACAGAAAATTTCAAAAACTACTGACCAGTTTCAAATTTGTCATTCCTGTCCAAAGTCATTGAGAAACATGTTGGTGTGCAACTTGGCGATTTTCTAGAAACTGAGAAACATATCCCAATATTCGTCTCTGGATATAGAAAACACCACTCTGTTGAAACAGTTCTTTGTCGCTTACATAATGATTTAACACCCATAATAGACTGGGAAATTCTCCGCACTCACCCTACTTGATCTGTCTGCTGCCTTCGATTTAGTAGACCATGACATTCTACTTGAAAAACTTCAGCACATAGAAATAAGTGGAACTGTCTACAAAAGGTTCGAGTCATATCTATGGGATCGCTCATTCGTAGTGACTATAAACGGTAAGACATCAAGAGTTATCCAGCTTCTATCTGGAGTACCTCAAGGTTCCATATTGGGAGCAATATTATTCCTTATTTATTGCCTCCCAGTAGCAACAACCTGTGACAGACACACTGCCCATTGGCTACCATGTATATGCTGATGACAACCAACTCTACTTAGTTTTTGAGTCATTAGACTACGAAGCATTGACACTGTCAATAAAACATTGCGTAAATTCAATAAAGGTGACCTTGGATCATTTAAAACTAAAACTAAATGACAACAAATATGACATTTTACTTGTTGGCTGTGGAGCTGAATTCCACGAGTTTGCATCTAGTTTCTTAATCGAATTAGGAGGAAACGTCATTCACTCTCAGTCAGCTATAACAACACTTGGAGTCAAGATTGATAGCGAAGTTCGCATGGAGCAACAAATAACCGCCACAGCTTCATCTCTCAATTATCACCTACATAAGATCAGACAAATCAGGTGTCACCTAACTGATGATAACACAAGGAAGCTTGTAAACTCGCTCATAATATCACGGCTTGATAACAACAACATCCTATTGTATGGTCTGCCAGACCAGTCCATTAGACGACTCCAGTTAGCACAAAATGCTTGCGCATGCATCATATCAACACTGGTTCTCCCACATCACCCCAACACTCCACAACCTCCATTGGCTTCCTGTCCGATACCATATTAACTACAAGATCGCATTACTCACCTGGAAAGCCATAAATGGTTTAGCCCCAAAATACATCCTAGATCTCCTTACACCAAACTTCAACCCAACAAGGACGGATCTCCTTTGGACTCTAAAAGTACCAAATTTCAAACTTAAAACATTCGGCGCCTGATCATTCACCTATGCAGCTCCAACAGTAGTCTCAATTTTCAAACTCGAACAGTCACTGACCTGACAACTTTCTGCAGCCTTCTAAAAACAAAACTCTTTAATAGGGCTTTTCATATCTAAACTAAACTTTCGGACACAATCTTTGAAATTTAACAGCGCTTTAGAACCAATACATGGGATTAAGCACAATATAAGTGAATAATTTATTATTAGTATTATGAACTTATAGAGGCCGTTGGAGAGGGCAGGGTCCATTGTCCAGGATAGAGGCTGTTATGCCGATCAGAATTACAATAAGGATGTGTTGGAGGAGAAACAGATGGGAGTGCGGCACCTGAGTGACTGAGTGGAGGCAGTTTCCAACCTTTGTTAGGAATGCAGCCATCTCAGGACTGGGTCAACCAAGGCTCAAAGGCCACCGGGTGGAAGAGATAGCCACAGTTGACAAGTTCCTCATATTTCCTGATCTTTAAGTTCTCAGCCTGCTCAACTACATGGCGGCCTGCCACTGCACTCTGGATGAGGTGACTTGGAGCAAGGGGATCGATGACAGGAGCATTAGAAGTCATTGTCTGCCCATGGCTCCACGGGACAAGGCTGACGCCATTGATGCGCTGTGGCGTGGCGCTTGGTTACTTTGCAGCTGAGGCATGTGGAGACAGAAACCCACAACTGAGAGTTTGTGAGTTTCAGTACCAATGATGTTACTGTGATGGCGTCCAGCCAGTAACCAGATATTGGTTCAAAAACTGCATTGAGATGGGTGATCCCCAGTTTGTGTCACTGTGGCTGAACGCAGAGTTCCGCAGCTGAGGTACCAGATGTTAAGAGGAAACTGAGGTCTCCACTGTGTAGTTGTAGACGCTGGTGTAATACTGGTACACAGTCTCGAGAAGGGTGTCTCTCCATACAGAGTTGAAAGCGTTGCTGAAGTTGATTTATTATTTATTTAGATCATTTTAGTTGATTCATTAACATCTAGTCCCTCTAGATTATCGAATATTTCCTTCTTCTTATCATTTAATGTATGATCACAATGATCACATGAATGGTGCTGTATAGGCTCAATCACATTTTCAAGGTTCAATAGTAATTGAGTTGGGTAAGATTATGTATTACATCCCTATCTTCATCTCGGAATCAAATATCAGCAACACTATACGTACATTAACTATTTTCCAAAAATATCTTCAAAAATTCAATAGTATCACTGACTTTGTTATGTATGATCAATTAGTGGGTGGCTCTCTAATTCTGCTATAGTATCATCAATAAATATTCTTAAACAGGTGCAAACTTGCATGCTTTCCACTGGCTGAGATTAACAACAGTCTCATTCAGCCTTGCAAGTTTCACCAAGGAATTAGATTTGATATCAAAGAGTTCCAGGTGAGACCATTTAGCCAATCCTGATTTTCCACAATATTCATACTGCAGCTCGCTATTTGCTTCAGTTAACCAGTTGTTGTGGATCCACTTCAAAAGATGTACATAAGCATACAAAATAAATAGACTATCCTTGGTCAGACAAGGTTTACTATCAATAATGGGGAAGATCTTAATAAACTTATGGTTAACCCTATTGCCATCGACTATGACGACTTTAACTGTTCCATTTCCTCCTGCTATTGCATCAAGAACACCTTGATACTGGATGTATTGATACGTTGAGTCTAAGCATGACACATTTTCAACTTAAACATGGATGAGGATCCACCAAACATACACTTTATCTGGACACATAGCATGGAATTAGCCAATTTCTGCGGATTATTGAAAGTAAAACCATAAATACGACCACCATGATAACTTAAGCAAGCTTAAGCAAGCAAGATTCTTACTTCATCTATAATAATTATACAGTTCCATTGTTATGGAGTCACTTTGCCAAATATACCACTAATGAGAGCCTGATTGGTATATTTAGAGACAGTGGATGTTAACGATGTCAATGTTTGTTTCCTTGGAAGCTGATAATCCTCCCAGAATTGTTTATATGTTGTACATGATATTGTGAAATATTTGACTCTAATAATTGTTTCCATAGAATAGAGTTTATATCCGGGATGGACATTACTAGTACTCTTGGTACATGGTGACATGGTACTCAAGTGACCTAAGATTACTTCCTTTTTATGACCTGTCTCTAGAGTCCTTGAATATCGCAGAGCTTCATTAAAAGCCTATCATTTTTTATTAAGTTTACCAACTCTCATTTTTTGAAGTGAAACAATGGCGTATTTCAAACCACAATGAAAAGCTTCAAAACTGAGATAATCTGAGAGTTTAAGGAGAAATTTAGGAACCCCTTCAACATATTCTACCGATTGTAAATACTAGATATTATCTACTGGAAAGACCACCAGACCATTCGGCAACTTAGAGGAACTTTGGCTGTATCTTAAAAATTGTAAATCTTTAAAAGAACTCATTTCACCTTCTTGGCTGCTCCACAAAACTGAAGAGGTGCGCTTAGTTCCATGCTCCAGGGGCAGGGGAGTCGGGATTAAATAGTTGGGAACCAAATGGATCATCATTGGGATATTAGTAAGTCTCAATTTCCTGCGATAATTCACTGTAAATCCGAAATCTGGAATCTGAAATGGTTCTCTGGCCAGTGAAGTCTACAAACAACAGTATTTGAAGAGTCATGAATGTCAACACTGTTCATATAAGGAATTCAAAACTAAAAAGACTCTGTGCCAACATATTAAGATATTTCATACTGACATAGAGGTCAGCAAACAGTCCAGAATGCAGTGTCCTACTTGTAATAGGAATTTCAAAATCAAAAGATGTTTTGGCAACATATGAAGCGATTTCATGCTGCTCCTGTTACTAAAATTAATCGTTGTCATCCAGTCATCATTGCGATAAACAATTGAAAAGTAAAGGAATATTACAGTAACCTATGTTTCTGTCAGTCTGTTGATGGACTGAAACACCACCCATTCATTGGACACAGAGTTACTCTTAGTGGGTGGAGCTTTGGACCAGGAAATAGTTAGTGACATGCTGTACAAACTGGACAAACATACTGTAGGGGTACCATTAACGAGTTGTCAGTTCTCTGACAACTTAAACAAGATCAAGACTAACCTGGCAAACTGTAAATGAGGTATCGGGTCGGAAAAGTTGTGCAAAGGGGCGCCTCAAAGCCAATAGTCCTGAAGAATGTGTTGGTAAGTGGAAAAATCACTTCAGCTCAAAAACTTGCTTGGGCAGCCACCAAACATCGAGGTCAGCCAGGGTTAAGGAAAATATATGACAAGACACCTATAGAAACAGGCAGGGGCGGTTCTAGGATTTTGCTTGGGGGGGGGGGGGGGGGGGGGGGCAATATATTAAATTTACCAAGAACGATTTTTCGGACTTGTAAATGGCTCCACGCAAGCCGTGGAGTCCAATCTGGACACGTTTATAAACGCCAGATTTAATTCGTTCCAACATAAACATTCCCAACAACAACTTGTCTACTCTGAACATTGTGAACCTGATTTATATTAAATTCAAT
>JAUCBJ010004335.1:0-29843 GCA_032718475.1 Nemertoderma westbladi | reverse complement strand
CCCACACCAAGCTGCCCTACCAGCCAGCGGACCATCAGTGCGCCCACACCAAGCTACCAGTCAGCGGACCATCAGTGCGCCCACACCAAGCTGCCACCCAGCGGACCATCAGTGCGCCCACACCAAGCTGCCACCCAGCGGACCATCAGTGCACCCACACGAAGCTGCCAGCCAGCGGACCATCAGTGCGCCCACACCAAGCTACCAGCCAGCGGACCATCAGTGCGCCCACACCAAGCTACCAGCCAGCGGACCATCAGTGCACCCACACCAAGCTGCCAGCAAGCGGACCATCAGTGCGCCCACACCAAGCTGCCAGCCAGCGGACCATCAGTGCGCCCACACCAAGCTACCAGCCAGCGGACCATCAGTGCGCCCACACCAAGCTACCAGCCAGCGGACCATCAGTGCGCCCACACCAAGCTGCCAGCCAGCGGACCATCAGTGCGCCCACACCAAGCTACCACCGAGCGGACCATCAGTGCGCCCACACCAAGCTGCCAGCCAGCGGACCATCAGTGCGCCCACACCAAGCTGCCACCCAGCGGACCATCAGTGCACCCACACCAAGCTGCCAGCAAGCGGACCATCAGTGCGCCCACACCAAGCTGCCAGCCAGCGGACCATCAGTGCGCCCACACCAAGCTACCAGCCAGCGGACCATCAGTGCGCCCACACCAAGCTACCAGCCAGCGGACCATCAGTGCGCCCACACCAAGCTACCACCCAGCGGACCATCAGTGCGCCCACACGAAGCTGCCAGCCAGAGGACCATCAGTGCGCCCACACCAAGCTACCAGTCAGCGGACCATCAGTGCGCCCACACCAAGCTACCAGCCAGCGGACCATCAGTGCGCCCACACCAAGCTACCAGTCAGCGGACCATCAGTGCGCCCACACCAAGCTGCCACCCAGCGGACCATCAGTGCGCCCACACCAAGCTGCCAGCCAGTGGACCATCAGTGCGCCCACACCAAGCTACCAGCCAGCGGACCATCAGTGCGCCCACACCAAGCTGCCCTACCAGTCAGCGGACCATCAGTGCGCCCACACCAAGCTGCCAGCCAGCGGACCATCAGTGCGCCCACACCAAGCTACCAGTCAGCGGACCATCAGTGCGCCCACACCAAGCTGCCACCCAGCGGACCATCAGTGCGCCCACACCAAGCTGCCAGCCAGTGGACCATCAGTGCGCCCACACCAAGCTACCAGCCAGCGGACCATCAGTGCGCCCACACCAAGCTGCCACCCAGCGGACCATCAGTGCGCCCACACGAAGCTGACAGCCAGAGGACCATCAGTGCGCCCACACCAAGCTACCAGTCAGCGGACCATCAGTGCGCCCACACCAAGCTACCAGCCAGCGGACCATCAGTGCGCCCACACCAAGCTACCAGTCAGCGGACCATCAGTGCGCCCACACCAAGCTGCCACCCAGCGGACCATCAGTGCGCCCACACCAAGCTACCAGCCAGCGGACCATCAGTGCGCCCACACCAAGCTACCAGTCAGCGGACCATCAGTGCGCCCACACCAAGCTGCCACCCAGCGGACCATCAGTGCGCCCACACCAAGCTGCCAGCCAGCGGACCATCAGTGCGCCCACACCAAGCTACCACCGAGCGGACCATCAGTGCGCCCACACCAAGCTGCCAGCCAGCGGACCATCAGTGCGCCCACACCAAGCTGCCACCCAGCGGACCATCAGTGCACCCACACCAAGCTGCCAGCAAGCGGACCATCAGTGCGCCCACACCAAGCTGCCAGCCAGCGGACCATCAGTGCGCCCACACCAAGCTACCAGCCAGCGGACCATCAGTGCGCCCACACCAAGCTACCAGCCAGCGGACCATCAGTGCGCCCACACCAAGCTACCACCCAGCGGACCATCAGTGCGCCCACACGAAGCTGCCAGCCAGAGGACCATCAGTGCGCCCACACCAAGCTACCAGTCAGCGGACCATCAGTGCGCCCACACCAAGCTACCAGCCAGCGGACCATCAGTGCGCCCACACCAAGCTACCAGTCAGCGGACCATCAGTGCGCCCACACCAAGCTGCCACCCAGCGGACCATCAGTGCGCCCACACCAAGCTGCCAGCCAGTGGACCATCAGTGCGCCCACACCAAGCTACCAGCCAGCGGACCATCAGTGCGCCCACACCAAGCTGCCCTACCAGTCAGCGGACCATCAGTGCGCCCACACCAAGCTGCCAGCCAGCGGACCATCAGTGCGCCCACACCAAGCTACCAGTCAGCGGACCATCAGTGCGCCCACACCAAGCTGCCACCCAGCGGACCATCAGTGCGCCCACACCAAGCTGCCAGCCAGTGGACCATCAGTGCGCCCACACCAAGCTACCAGCCAGCGGACCATCAGTGCGCCCACACCAAGCTGCCCTACCAGTCAGCGGACCATCAGTGCGCCCACACCAAGCTACCACCGAGCGGACCATCAGTGCGCCCACACCAAGCTGCCAGCCAGCGGACCATCAGTGCGCCCACACCAAGCTGCCACCCAGCGGACCATCAGTGCACCCACACCAAGCTGCCAGCAAGCGGACCATCAGTGCGCCCACACCAAGCTGCCAGCCAGCGGACCATCAGTGCGCCCACACCAAGCTACCAGCCAGCGGACCATCAGTGCGCCCACACCAAGCTACCAGCCAGCGGACCATCAGTGCGCCCACACCAAGCTACCACCCAGCGGACCATCAGTGCGCCCACACGAAGCTGCCAGCCAGAGGACCATCAGTGCGCCCACACCAAGCTACCAGTCAGCGGACCATCAGTGCGCCCACACCAAGCTACCAGCCAGCGGACCATCAGTGCGCCCACACCAAGCTACCAGTCAGCGGACCATCAGTGCGCCCACACCAAGCTGCCACCCAGCGGACCATCAGTGCGCCCACACCAAGCTGCCAGCCAGTGGACCATCAGTGCGCCCACACCAAGCTACCAGCCAGCGGACCATCAGTGCGCCCACACCAAGCTGCCCTACCAGTCAGCGGACCATCAGTGCGCCCACACCAAGCTGCCAGCCAGCGGACCATCAGTGCGCCCACACCAAGCTACCAGTCAGCGGACCATCAGTGCGCCCACACCAAGCTGCCACCCAGCGGACCATCAGTGCGCCCACACCAAGCTGCCAGCCAGTGGACCATCAGTGCGCCCACACCAAGCTACCAGCCAGCGGACCATCAGTGCGCCCACACCAAGCTGCCCTACCAGTCAGCGGACCATCAGTGCGCCCAAACCAAGCTGCCAGCCAGCGGACCATCAGTGCGCCCACACCAAGCTACCAGCCAGCGGACCGTCAGTACGCCCACACCAAGCTACCAGCCAGCGGACCATCAGTGCGCCCACACCAAGCTACCACCGAGCGGACCATCAGTGCGCCCACACCAAGCTACCACCGAGCGGACCATCAGTGCGCCCACACCAAGCTGCCACCCAGCGGACCATCAGTGCGCCCACACCAAGCTACCAGCCAGCGGACCATCAGTGCGCCCACACCAAGCTACCAGCCATCGGACCATCAGTGCGCCCACACCAAGCTACCACCCAGCGGACCATTAGTGCGCCCACACCAAGCTGCCACCCAGCGGACCATCAGTGCGCCCACACCAAGCTGCCCTACCAGTCAGCGGACCATCAGTGCGCCCACACCAAGCTACCAGTCAGCGGACCATCAGTGCGCCCACACCAAGCTGCCAGCCAGCGGACCATCAGTGCGCCCACACCAAGCTGCCAGTCAGCGGACCATCAGTGCGCCCACACCAAGCACTAAGGCGTCAAATATGAGATTTTGGCAAAACAAACACATAAATAATTAAATTAGTGGAGCTCAAAGACTACTTGCATATCACAAGTATTCGTGCATCAAATAAAATATTAAGCAATGCAAATACAATGCTAGGAACAGCTGCATCAAATGTTATGACTTGTCAGTGGTACCATAACACAATACTTCCTTTGTGGTTATTGGTGTCCTTTAGGAACTAAAATCATGCTTAGGCTAGAATAAGCAAAATGGTAATCACCACAGCAAGAGAGGCCCGCTGCCCTCTTTAAGCCTCGTCAGCAGTTTATTTCAAAATTAAATAATAATAATGAAAGTCTATTAAGTTAACATTATTAAATACAATAATTATAATATTGTTAATTAATTAGCACGGCTTGGCAATTGGCCAGGCGATTTGTCAATAAATCTCACAATTAATTAATTGACGGCGTTGTAAAAAATAAACGACAAAGTGTATTATATTTATATTATAGACGGAAGCCGGCCCTCCGTCTGGGACGCACAATAAAGACCCCCCATAGAGTTAGCATCGCGCCAGCCATAGTCCACCACGTAATCACATACTCAAAGTGTTTGTTACGGAGAGTCACCCTGGTCTGCCCCCCAGTCGGTCCCCCAGGGACCGTGTCTGCCGCCTCCACCAGTATAGCGTCCGCGCCAGCAGACTCAGCTAACGACACGTTATCCCGATAAAACCAATGGTTAGCCGCCGGCTCGTTGCTGGGCATCGGCCAACCGCCGCGCTCAGAGTCCCTACAAACCCCGGTTACCGTAGTAACACCCTGTACCTGCCCCCCGGTCCTCCGCCTGCGGTCCATAAGGTCCAGAGGGACCCATCCGCGGTCCACCAGCACCGTGCGACCGGGTTGGTCTGCCAGATGGAACGGAGTCACTACATGAGCGCCGTTCCTGTGTCCGTCCGAGAACATCGCCGACCCCCCATGGGAGGCTGACAGCACCCGCGGGTGGAGGTACATCTCTTTTGAGTGTTCGAACCGGCCTCGTAGCTCCACCCTGCGGTAGTTCAACCCCTCACCAGTCTCAGGTAACACATCTAGCGGAGGCTGCAGCATCTTTGATTCCAACTCGGCAATCAGGCCTAATTTCCATTGGCGCCGGTAAACCTGCCAGACACCGAGGATAAAAGCAACCAAAGGTAAGAGTAGAACCAGATGCATCCTCTTATTGGGTAATAGAGAGGGATCTATAGTACCTCTACTGGGGTACCGGAAGGTGCTAGGTTCCGAGGTAATGAACCGAAGTAGTTTATTCTTATTGTTGGTACCGGTAGTTAGTAATCGTTGCTCACAGGTTAGCCATGAATTTAAACACCGTTGACTTCGCGATGTTATTCTCATTAACACAACGAATCTTTCATTTCCCGGAGTACCGGTAGGCCTATTAAAATAAAACCAGGGAACGCGCTTCGCAATTATGGTGCCGAGATTCATCTTCCGGAACGATATTTCTATATAATATTGTGGATATTTCGTCTAAATTCAGTTCGAATCATTTTCTAAGAACTGAAGAACAAGTTGATATCGGTACCAGAATACTGGAATATCGGTACCACTACTGTTGATGCCTGTAAATTACTACTGTATTACATGAATTATATTATTCGGGTGGTGTCTTAAACCACTCCAGCACTCCCATAGCAACGTATAAAATTAAAATTATAATTAAAACCATGAACAGATAGGTCTACTGGTAAAAAGCACTACGGCACTAAAACAAAAACAAGACCGATCACGCTATGCAGCTATGGCAGTATGGTATAAAGTAAAACATTAGATAAGCAAGTACAGATAAGTAAGTAGTCTCTAAATAGCATAAGCAAAAAATAATAATTACACTACTGCACTAGGCCGACAGCTACAGTGTACAGTCTATCTCAAAAAAAGTACCGTATTAAACATTTAACATTATACAGTAGCGCACAGCAGTATAATATACATTTGATAAATACAAAATAAAAGTGAAACACGATTACAAATTTCTATTAAATTTTAAATAGGGGCCTAGTTAGTGAAGTCATGTGATTGAAGGCGCGATTTAAAAATATCAGCAGTTTGGCGCACAGTCTGACAGTGCTGCAGTGGCTAGAAATTAATTGGCATAAGTTCCAAATTGGAAAAACGCGATCGGAGAACGAGTTTTGCACAGCGATGTTTCTACAGTTCTACAATAGTGCGGTAGTGCACAGCGCTACCGTACTCCAGTACTCTAAAATATGGCGAGCATAAACCTTGTACCGGTACAATTGTAAGCTAGTACTGTAGTAATAACGCTTCACAATACTGCAATCAATATTACAGTATTACCAGATTACAGGATTACGGCTGTACGGGTAGTATAAAACCTGAAAACAGGAAAAACAAGCAGAGAACGGCTGAACGGAATAAACAATTTATCGCCTTATACAGTTATACACACCCTGTTATCAGGTTATACCTGTATACTGCTGTACTGTCTGACTGTTATAACATTTACTGATTTAGCAGTTTAGATTTATTACAGTATTAGGCCTAGTCTAGGCTAAGTCAGGTGAGGATTAGGTTATTTAATAGATACGGAACTAACTTATGACTTTAGTTTACTTCAGTACTTACGACTACTGGACTACAGGACTACACATACAGAAATACTGACATATCCTAGATGCAGAGATCTGGAGATGGCAGGATGGTATATTTACTGATTTGTTTCAAACACTGAAACACCGTACTCCTGTACTCGCATATCAGTAAATAACCTAATTAAAATAAAAGCCTCAATGACAATCTGCAAGTAATTAGGCCTCCACCAATTAAATAGGTCCACGCCTGCATGAATGCATACAGCAGTAGGCCTACCGGTACCGTTACCTACAGAACTAACAAATCTTTTGTTGTTCTGGGTAAATCTTTTCGACCTACGCGTAGGCCTACGCGTAGGTCGAAAAGATTTACCCGTTGTTCTCGCTTCTCGAGATCATCACAAGTCAACAAATCCAGAAATCATGAAAAGTGTTAAGAACACAATGGGGTACGTACATAGCCTACTATATTACAGGCCGTGCCAACGTGCAGATACAATTCTGACTTGGCGGCCGAGTTGGACTTGGAACCAGACTCCGCAATCAGCCAGTAGGCCTACAGCCAGACAGCAATACCTGAATTCAGCATTGGCAGATTGGAGCCTACACTACCTACAGCTGTACAGACCTCAGGACCTAGGTCCAGAGGTCAGTAGGTGTGTTCCATGTCTTACTTCAGTACTTGTATGTACTGTACTGGTACTCCCTTTTAGAAGTTTTAGATAAGTTTTAGGCTACTTGTGCCTTTGCGCCGAAAGTCTTCGACGCAGCATTACGACTGGCGTTGGAAGTGGAAGCCATCGCAAAGATGTGCAGCGCCGGCGCTAAAATTTAGAACTAATTAAAACTACCAATTAAAACTATAGGCCTAAGTCTACCGGTATCCAGGTATTAGGCCTACTTGGTGCTTGGATATCGATATGCCTCGGAAGTGCTGCGTGCCAGAGTGTCGGTCAAACTATAAAAACGCCACCCCATGCAGCGTTTTCCGTATTCCAGGGGAGGAGCCCTATAGATCGTCATGGATTTCCGTATTATCAAAAGTGCGTGCTAATTTGCATGTGACTAAACAAACCGTTGTTTGTGAACTCCACTGGCCTGAAAACTATGAAAAGCGCCGTGCTTATCGCTCAATTAAAATGATTCCAGCAGATCCACCGTCTGTGTGGCCAAACATCGCTCCAAGTTGTACGCCCACGCCCACCCACGCTAACAACCGTCCCCGCAACCGTAAACTCGTTGCATCTATGCGATCATTACAGCCGGACGAGTTACCCCAGTTTCTGCAGGGGGATATTGTGACTTATGGATTAATTCGATCAACAGCTTCTGATAAACTTAACTGTTTCCAAAGTCTTATCGTCTATGAGTGCAATGATGCTGATGGATGTAATGGGGATAATATGACAACTATATTGCAATCGTCTGAACTTATCGGTTCGTCGCCAAAATTTATGATGAAGATAAAGACATCGCTGCAGTTCGAATGCTACAGTTATGGAGTCAGAATATCAGTTCCATTATGTGTTACTAATCGTATAATTCTTGCTTCGCGGTGGTCAATTATTGAAAATATTATTAGGTACCTTTCTAACTGTGAAGCTTCTCACAAAGTCGAGATTCTACACGAACATTTGACGTGCATGGCTCCAGTTTCTGCGGGAGATAAGCGCTGGGATCCTGAAACATTGGTTCGAGCTTTCGAGTATTATGCCACCAGCCGTTGCTTATACCGTAAACTTAGAGAAGATTTTAAACTGCCAGGTGTGCGAACTTTACAACGAATCACATCTTCCGTCTCACATGCTGATGACTCTATGTTTTTATTTAGCGTTTTTAACAAACTTCCAATCGAGCAACGTCGTTGTATAATTCTTCTCGATGAAATTTATGTTAAAGCTGCAGTGAAATATGTAGGTGGAGAACTATTTGGAGAGGCTGCTAATTCCCCAGGACAATTGGCTCGTACTATATTGGGGCTGATGATAAAGTGTCTATATGGTGGGCCTACATTTCTTAATAAGATGGTACCCATTCTTAAATTGAATGCAAACTTTCAGCAACAAATAGTTTATGAAATATCCAGTGACATCATAACATCTGGAGGGGAGATATTGTGCATCATTTGCGATAACTTGAAAGTTAATAGAAAATTTTTTTCTTTGCACCAGACAGTAAGAAATCAACCCTGGCTTACCCAGAATGGTACCTTTCTAATTTATGACTTTATACATTTGTTCAAATGTATTCGCAATAACTGGATCACAGAAAAATCGAAAACTATCGAATTTGATCGATGTATAGCGAAATGGTCCTGTATTGAAAGTCTCTTTGAACGAGAAAAGGCATCATCAATAACGATTGCCCATCGATTGACACAGAAGGCAGTGTACCCAAAGCCTATTGAAAGACAGGATGTTTCTGCTATGCTCCGTGTGTTTTGTGATGAAACTGTTGTTGCTCTTCGTACTCACGTTGATCCTACTGATGATGATAAAGAAACCGCAACTTTCATTGAGAAGTTCGTTCGCGCATTTAAGATACTTAACATTCGCAGTCGCAGTGAAGACCAGCACTTAAACGACCCACTGCGCCAACCATTTACCGACTCAAATGACCCACGACTCTCCGAGTTACTGATGCTGGCTAACCAAATCGACTCAATGGATTGCAAAAATGGCAACCTTCGCTGTCATACTTTTACTATTGATACTGCTAAGGCCATCTCTCATACATTTCGTGGCATTGTACATTTGATTCACCATTGTCTCAACAATGGTTTTCAATATGTACTCCCCGGTCAGTTTACCACTGATCCCCTGGAAAAGGCGTTTGGACGGATCCGACAGTCAGCAGGCGGTACTTATTTCATATCTGCAGTCCAGGCAATGCAATATTACTCAATACAAAAGACCAAATTAATAACTGCATTGGATCAAGATTTTCTAGATTTTCAATCAACTAGCGGATCTCATAAATGTGATAACTGTGCTTTCATGCTAACCGAAGAGGACGCTGCAGTATTCGATTCCTTGTCAGCCCTTGAGGTTGACGAGTTGGCCTTCGACACAAAGTCTGCTTTGCTATATGTTGCTGGTTATATACAGCGTTATATTCCCAACGATGATGACGATGACACATACTTTTATGCAATGCAGTTTGGCGGCTTTCTTGGTGAACTAAATCGAGGGAAATTGGTTACACCATCCGATACCTTTGTCCAGTTTACATTCTTTGCTTACATCATGTTTATTAGTTTAAACAAGCACAGACTATGTCGTTTTAGTTTAACCAATATTTTTGAAACAATTGCGGATAGTTATTTCGCCCAAGTCGTGCCAAAGGTGTGCTGTACCAGACTGTGCAACATATTTCTTAATAATTACAGTGTATTAGTCACGCCTACAAGCTCAAAGGAAACATCAATTAAAGCATTCAAGTTGTGCTAATGATATGTTTTTCAATTAAAGCATTCAAGTTGTGCTAATAATATGTTTTTCAATTAAAGCAATCAAGTTGTGCTAATGATATGTTTTATTTATTGCCATACAGTAAAGTTAATTACGTTAAGTGTGAAGTTATCAGGCTAAGTATAAAGTAACACCATAAGTGTAAAGTTATCACCCTAAATTTAAAGTGCTGCTTAACAAAGAAAATTTATAATAAATTTTTATTCTAGGGAACCAATGGATGTGATTTTTAAATAAGACCAATTTCAATTAATTATAATCCAGCAGATTAACAGACAAACTGTAATAAATGACATAAAGTTTAATTAAAGTTTCATAACGTATGCATGCATCCTACGGAAAACGTATTTAATGCATAGTTATCAGGTTTTGTGATGATGACACCACCAATAATAGTATAGGTAGGTTATTACAGGTCGGCCGCCAAGTCAGAATCGACCTGCACGTTGGCATGGCCTGTAATATAGTAGGCTATGGGTACGTACTAAAAGGTAGAACGATCTATAACGGGCTATAACGATCTATAACGGGCTATAACTTCCTATAACAAAGCTATAACCACCTATAACGAGCTATAATCTGAAAATTTACAATAAAAAAACATATTTTAAATGCATTTATTTTCCTAGTCAGTCAGTCAGTAATTTAATTACGCAATTTGGTTTTTTAGTTCATAATGCTTTTCATCTTTGTGATATCACGAAATCAGTCATTACTGCATTAGTCAGCATGTCACTACTGCATTATCTGACTAGACTACAGGACTATCAGACAGTGCAAAAGTGGAGAGGTCTCCCATCTCTCTGTCTATTCTCCATCCTGCGCCTGCTATTCGCTGTCAGCTTCTGGTCGATATAGAATACAGGAATATAGTGAGCCCAGGTTGGAATTCATGCTGCAAAACTCGGACGCGTACCTGCGCGAATGACCGCAAACCAGATGCGCGTTGTGCGTTTGGGTGAGACAGGTGCGCGTTCGGGTGTGAGACAGGTGCGCGTTGCGCCTCAGCGCGCAGCTCTGCCTCTGATGCGCACCACAAATTAATTGAAATCACGAAAATGCACAAAAAAATTTCGCTCGCTCCGCTCGCATTGCTTTCTCATTTCCAATTCTTCAAACAGTCAAATCACTTCACCATAATACTGTAATACCGGCAACCGGAGCTGAATTTGTCTATTTATTTTAACTACAGTACTCTATTGTTGTATTGTTATTAGGTCTATGCTATGCCGATGTTACGTTAGTAAACAGGTAAAGTCAGAAAGTAACAATGTATTATAAGTATGACTTAATTATAAGCCAACTGTATGTTTAAGCCTAATTGTTAGGTAGGCCTATACAAAGTATTATTGGCAGACTGGTACCTATTTCAATATTCGTTTTTTTGAAATTACCGGTACATGTTTTGTTTGTAATCTAAAATAATATTTTCTGTTATAAAAGCTGTGAGCCCGATGGGCCACCATAGTAGTGGATTAAAAAAATATTTTTTAATATTAACAATTTTGATGTTGCAAAAATTACATTTATTATGTAAGCCTAGATTCAACGTACAGACAGACAGACGTAAAGATAAGCTTAAAACGCTCAAACTTGTAAAATAGGAATGTAAAATTGTTCTTATGAACTGTGCGATTTTTTGAGATATGCATGACATGAGCTGCGCGATTTTGTTTGGATTATGACATATGATGAGGTGCGCGACGAGCCAATTTCAGGTGCGCGGTGATTTCAAAACAACAAAGCGTACCTGCGCGCTCATGCATGAATTCCAACCTGGTAGTGAGCAATATAGGCCAATAAAAAAAACTTACCAGTATCAATTAGGCATAGGCAGACAGGCAGATAGGCCAACCCTAATTTTTAACCTGCGGTATTTTTCAAGACCACCGTGTTACTCCAAAAGTTAAACACACCCAAGGCGCGTTTTTTAATGTGAATTTTCATATTATAGCTCGTTATAGGTGGTTATAGCTTGTTTATAGGAAGTTATAGCCCGTTATAGATCGTTATAGCCCACTTATAGCTGTATAGGTCGTTATACCAGTATACCCCGTTATAGATCGTTCTACCTTTTAGTACGTACCACACAATGGTGGTTTCACTGTTGCAGTGTTGTTGTTGATGCAAGGCCATCAAAACAACGTTGTTTAGATCTGTAGATGGCCTTGTGTTGATGGAAGATACAGTTTTTCCAAATCATGTACCTGTCCTGTACTATGCTGTACCTGTACTGCAGTACTGTCTGACTGTGCTAACAATCCGCCTATTGATGGACATAGCAAGGAAATAAAAAAAAATCCTTATGGGTATGGGTCAAGGACTACTATACTCAGTATAGTAGTCCTTGGTATGGGTGTATAATCCTTACAGACTTCACTGCTGCCTTTAACACAATCATCAGACGCAAACTCTTTATAAAACTAGCAAAACTGGGCTGCAGCACCATTATGCTTTGTTTCCTTATGGCTGGCTATGTACACCAATACCATGGCAGCAGTAGAGTTTAATGGTGAATATTCATATATCTTTCAAATTTATGTGTGGTATTCGACATTGCATACACGCGATTGGACTACTAGATATATTTGTTGTATTGCACCAGAAGTCATTATTAATAATAATTATTAACAAAACAAACTATAAACAGAAAGTTAACACATGTAACAAGATTATGCAGGTCTTTATAATTGGGTCTTTGTTTTGTAGTCACCCCGCAGTGTCCGCGAATTATACATTGTAAAAAAATATTTAAAAAAATTTTTATTATAAAAAAAATATTATTGAAATTAATTTCCGAAATTAACATCCCGAAATTAATTTATGGACGTCCATTAATTAGTTATTTCATTACGATTCTGATTGGATGATAGATTAATTTCGGGACGTCCATAAGTTAATTTCGGGACGTCCATATAGTTAAGTTCGGGACGTCCATAAATTAATTTCGGGACGTTCAGATTATTATACATACTCCTCCTTTAACGAAGCCCCATTCAACTCCTTTTGTAAAGGCTTTTGCGGAATTAGCTGGTTATTTTCCCCGCAAAGTACTCTGTAGTTGTTTTAACGGGCATAAAAAGCCGTTTCCTTGCTGTACCGGAGTTTTAGTGGACATAAAAAGCCATTTCTTCTGTATGTGTACTTTAGCGGACATAACTATCGATTTTATGTCGCAATAAGCCAAATACTCTAAACATCGGAACTCCGATGACGACATCTATCAGCTGTGTCCATGTGTAACTTTTTCTTTGTTCTTTGTTCGTTCTTTGTTCGGTCGACCAATCAGAGCGGTTTTCACTCTGTGCTGGAGATTGTATACAGAAACTCATGCAATTCAGTGTGTGTATCTTTCTAAGCCCAGAACACCGGCTTAGGATTCTTCTGTACTTCTGTGGAAGTTTCAGACTTTAGCCAAACATTAGTAGGCTTTGGTCATAGAAACGTATAACTGTTATCAAATCAAACCATATTAACTCAACACACTGCATATCAATGCAAATCATATTGTCAACTACAAACACCACATTTTTACTGCTATTTACTGTCGGTTATTAATTATATCAGTTGATGGAATATTATTATATTTGGATAAACTCGATAAATAATCATAAAACCCCCAATCTTCTTGATATACTGAAGGTAAGAGACCGGTTACATATAACAATTGCGACTTACATTATATTGGTTTGGAGTGAATCTAATGCTATTTCATAGGCACTACATGTGTCGGTTGCTGTTCTCTTTATATGTGACTAAAATTAGGGAAGGTCGGCAGATCGGTGTGCAGTATTGTGCGGTAGTGTGCATGATTGTGACTGATAACAAAGCATCTCCTAAAGAATGCGCTTTATACGTGAATCCATAGCCATCCCGTTGTGTCTAGTGTAAGTCATAACTCTGTTTACATATTTAGAGCGCCACGTCCTAAAGGAACTGTTGATATTTTCCGAAAGTGAATAATATTTGTCAGAAATTATATATTAACGATCAGTCGAATAATACAGTAGGCCTACACCGCAATAAGGTCAAGCTTCCGAATCCAGTCTCCCGGGTATATCCAGGGGGTGAATGGTCGCGCATAGACTGGCTTCGGCTAATGTAGTGTAACAAATACTCGTCATAGGCTAAAGTCGATTTATAACCTAGAAGACATCTAAATTTGGCAGGTTAAACTGCTAAAGGTCTAAAAGCGCGAACAATAACAGTTATTGAGTTCTGATTGCAGTGTAGGCAATAAATACAGTCTAAAGTACCGGTCGACCGGTAACTAGTAGGCCTGACTGCCTAACTACCCGAACCGGTACTTACAGCAGTACAGGTACAGTAGTATTAATCGATTTTGATAATTATATACCGGTAGGTCTTAATAAGTAATCGGGGACGCCTGGTTTTTATTGGGATTTTACTTAGGCCTATTTCTGTCAGTTTTATTTATTTGTAGGTTAATATTGAGCAGAAGACGTGTAAGCCTGCTCAGATTGTACAGATAATTTGTAGGCTGGACTGTTGTCTGACTGTTGTTAAGTCTGAAGAGATTGCGGTGTGTGTAGAGTGTATGTCCGATAAAGTACTAGTTAGGAACGTAGGGGCTTCCAGTGCTGTGAGGTAAATCCCCCTGAAAGAATAAGTCATACTACTCGGTTAGAACGCATACTAACTAACCATTTCGGAGTCTGCATATACTGTAGATTGTTTAGGCTTGATAGTAGTCTGCCAGCGTTTGGTCTGTATTTATTTGTGTAGTCTGTACGGGTAGCGTAATATTTCTTATTTAGATAATTTGTAGGCTGGATTGTTGTCTGGCTGTTGTTAGGTTTGAAGAGATTGCGGTGTGTGTAGAGTGTATGTCCGATAAAGTACTAGTTAGGAACGTAGGGGCTTCCAGTGCTGTGAGGTAAATCCCCCTGAAAGAATAAGTCGTACTACTCGGTTAGAACGCATACTAACTAACCATTTCGGAGTCTGCATATACTGTAGTTTGTTTGGGCTTGATAGTAGTCTGCCAGCGTTTGGTCTGTATTTTGTTTGAGTAGTCTGTACGCGTAGCGTAATATTTATTATTCAGAGTTTATGCGATTATTCGCAACATTCACAACCCCAAGTTTATTCCTACAGTAATTGTGCTTGTTATACATACCGTTATAGTTAAATTAACCCCGTTACTACATCAGGGCTGCTTGGCGTAGGTAAAGACTGGTGATTTTGTGCCCCGGTCACTCCAGCAGATACCGTGGTTCTTTTAGCTGTACAAGTATTTCTAACTGCTAGTTATTTGTTGTATAAGTACTTGTACCTAATTTAGGGTTTAGTGTACAGTGCTTTCCGAAGGTAATTAGTGTCTAGGCAGTATATTTGTGTTGTAAAGTGGTTAATAGGCACGTTAGTTCTGGTAGACCGTGGTAATTAACTTCTAGGTAGGAACACTCCGTGATACATAACGTAGTACTTATAGCCTTACGGCTATAAGTCATCAGACGGTGGTATTTTTCCTATCTGGACAACGCAGTATATTTACTACTGCTTTGTTATTTTCAAATACCGTAGTATCCTGTCTGTTTGTAATAACCAGATATTCTAACCCTTTGTTAGGCTGGTTTGTAGACTTCTTGTAAAATTACCCTAAAAATTCGTACGTGTAATTTTTGTGTTTATTTAGAGATTGTAATCTCACCCCGAATTGTAAGTAATTTGTAGTATTAAGTAACTTAGGTAAATTAGAATTATTTGTTTTTGTGTCCAACAAGTAGCACTTCACTGAGAGCGCACAGCTTCTGTGTAGTGACTCCTTCCCAGAAATAATAACATTTATTTCAAATATTGACAAAACCCATTATACGGGTATATATATATTATAAATCAACTCAAACCGATTTATAAATAGTAGGCCTGTCATACAACAATTAGGTCTTAATATCAGTTGGACTACTGCTTAAATAATGGTAATAAGGTAAAGTAAGATAACCAAGTAACCCCTAAATTTCAGAAATTCAATTATTCTAAAATAATTGACATACCGGTATTTACGATAGGCTTATTATATTTATTTCTATAAATTTAGGCTGAAATTATATACCGGTATTCTGTAATTAATTCTAGTCCATAATTATACTTATATATACTATAAGTGTAAGCTGTATACCGGTATTCACGATAGGCCTATTATATATTTATATATATTTGTGCTGAAATTATATACTGGTATTCTGTGACAAATCTAGTCTGTAATAATTATACTTATATATACTATAAGTGTAAGCTGTATACCGGTATTCACGATAGGCCTATTATATATTTATATATATTTGTGCTGAAATTATATACCGGTATTCTGTGACAAATCTAGTCTGTAATAATTATACTTATATATACTATAAGTGTAAGCTGTATACCGGTATTCACGATAGGCCTATTATATATTTATATATATTTGTGCTGAAATTATATACCAGTATTCTGTGACAAATCTAGTCTGAAATAATTATACTTATATATACTATAAGTGTAAGCTGTATACCGGTATTCACGATAGGCATATTATATATTTATATATATTTGTGCTGAAATTATATACCGGTATTCTGAAACAAACCTAGTCTGTAATAATACTTATATATACTATAAGTATATACCGGTACTCTAATATATTGTATATATATCACGTTACATAGAGTAACGATATCAGTAATTAATTACTAGGCTAACGGTGATACTGAATTACTAGACTTGCTTTAACTGTAATATAGCAGTAGGTATTCAACTGTACAAAGAAACATGTCTGACACAAAGCAAAACCTGTCAGACAGTCTCTTAGATACAACCATCTGTGACCCAGACAGGAGTGTGGAACGTGTGAGACCGAAGTTCAACTCACCTCCTACTGTAAGAAAGATCATCCCTCCAGTAGTAGTATCAGATCCTAGGCTAGTCCAACACCATAGGTCTATCATAGGCACTCGAGCTCAGGTCAAGCGGGACCAAGAAGCAGCGGAACAGCAGCAACACTCGAGCCGAGAACTTATTTCTCAGCGGCCAGACAGCTCCAGTAGTGCGGACACTGTAGAGCTGACACCCGAGCGCGGAGCAAAGATGGCAGATGCGGTTTATTCGGATCCCCTTCTCATCCTTCCTGCAGCCGTACTCACTAGGGTATTGATTGCGGTGGAGGAACACCAGATTGATTGGGCGAGAAGTAAGCGATCGACCAAGGATAGTTATGCGGGATACACAAGGGAAGAACTGAAGTCTATTGTCGAGTCGCAATGGAACTTCCCCGGACCCGGACTCCCGTTTGACTTATCGGAAGCTGCCTGGGAAGACATACACAGGATGGGAGTGACAAAAGACACCAGCGATCCAGCTGTATGGAAGAGGTCGGCAGCAGGATACGTAGAGGGAGATTCTTCAGCTCTTTGGAGAGATTAGAGGAACAACTGTTTCGACAACCCCAAGGACCTCAAGAGCAGGGAGAGCTGCTTTATCAAGTTCGAGAAAGAATTCTAAGAATCAGACTAATCCTATCGGCCTTTGAGGAAGCTTCGAAAAGAAGACAAGACACGTCGTTGCAAGTTGCAGTAAAGACTTGGTTCCAGCGGGTGAGTCTCCAGGTTCAAGGAACGGCCCAGTGGACAGCTCGGCTGGCTGAGCGCTCAACCCATGGAGAATCAACAGACGCTACCTTTTCCCAAGTGGAAAGTGAAGCGACAGCTGAGAAACCGCATAAGAGGGATGCTATTGACATCTATCTGTCAGACTATCAACGATTTGTAGGTGACGAAGAGTTGAGGAGACGGCTGTCTGGACTTCGCCCTAATAGTGAAGGAGCCAAGCTTGTGTTGGACGCAATCGATGCGGATATGATAGCTGCGAACCAAGCTAAATTTGATGAACGCCTCCGCATCGCTAGAGTCCAAGAAGAACAAGTCAAGAAAAAACGTATAGAAGACAGAAAGACTGCAGCAGCGGCAGTGGCAGCGGCAGAAGCAGAAAGAAAAGTGGCAGAAGTGGAAAGAAAAGCGGCAGAGGCAGCGGCAGAGGCAAAAGCGGCAGCTGCAGCAGTAGAAGCGGAAAGAAAAGCGGCAGCGGCAGAAGCGGAAAGAAAAGCAGCAGAGGCAGCGGCAGAAGTGGAAAGAAAAATAGCAGTGGCAGAAGCAGAACGAAGAGCGTCTGAAGAGACCACCCAACTAGAGTTGGAAAATATTCAAGAGAATCAAGACTGCATAAATAAACAGTTAACAGCTAGTCATATGCAGATGATGAATCGATCTACTCCAAAAGACAGGGATATACATCATCTGATGAAGGCGATACCACCGATCCTGAAGGCGGAGGAAATAGATCTCGTCTAAGCAGACGTAGAAGAATGTCCCACCGTCAGAAATTGCCTGATTTGCCCCCAGCTGTTAGAAGGCAACTAACTAACACAGACTTAGGTAGTACAGAACCCACAGACCAAATAATTAAAATAGAAAGACTCCCTACTATAGTAGATGAGCCTGAAATAATTAGGCCTGTGTTCTCGAAGCCACCCCTTCGGTGATAGAGACACCTGTACTCCCAGAACCTACCTCTAAATTCCCTTTGCATAGCACTAAACTACCTGTGCCCCACAGAACAACCCCTGAGACAGTTCCTGTCCTGGACTCCGAGCGAAATATCAATGATTTGTTGCCCGTTGTCCCTCGTCTGCCCGCTACTATGTTGGCGGCTCCCGCTTCGGCGGTCGAGTGGGTGGATGAGGGGCGGCAGGGGATGAATCTCCTGCTCGGGCAGATGCAGGAGACTGTTCATCAGTTTAAGGGAACAGTAAGGGAAAGTAGATTAGAGTTGCAAGAAGTGCAGCAAAGTATCGCGTTAGAACGCGATAAATTAGTAAATACACAAAAGGGTATACCACCACCCCCTGTAACAATGTGTCAACCTGTTAGGTCTGAAGTATTTCATGCGCAAGGTGTGGAGCCTACACGCATCTATACTGCTAGTGAAGTGGAAACTCCTATAGTAAACCCTATTAAGGGTAATTATAAACCTGTTGACAATGATATTCCATATAGACTTGATAATAATCCGAGAAATTTATATACCAATAACTCGATATTAAATAACACGATGGCCCAAGAAAGTTTTACGCGTCAAATGGCTAGAACCGAAGCCCGTCAAGCGGTAAAGGTGGGAGAGATCGTCAAGTTCAATGGAGATGAGATGAAATGGTTACCTTTTAATGAATATTATAAAGATAACATACAGAACTCTGTGCTATCTAACGGAGAGAAACTTAGATTCCTCATCGAGTGCTTGGAAGGATCTCCCAAGTTAATGGCGTTAAAGTTTATTGGACATCCAGATGGATTAAGACAAGTTTGGGATACACTGAACATCAGGTATGGTAATAGGACTAACATAGCTAGGTATTTATATGCGAAATTAATGGCGCCCCGAAAGTTTCTTAGCAGCGGGATTATAGAGTTTTCCGACGAGATTCAGGAGATCTGTAGACAACTAGATTGGTTAGGTAAGTCTCATGAATACCAGAATTCTATGGTTGTAGGAGCCTTAGCATCTAATTTGCCCAAGGGCGGATTAGGTACACGCTGGGACAAGACAGTGTTATATATGATGGAACAACAACGAAGAGATCCTACCATGGCTGATCTCATGTCATTCTTAGATGGAGATGTAAAATTACAGCTCCTAAAGCAGTCCAGAGAGAAGACACCAGAAAATAAGGTAAGTGAGAAACCCGTTTCTAGGAGAAAGGTAATACCAGTGTGTTATACAGACGGCGGCGAAAGCCAGGCTTCTCAAGAGGAAGACAGCGGGAGAGACACTGAAAGATCTTACTATGACAACAAAGCGCCTAAGGACGTAAGTAAATTTAAGTCTCGAACCCATGACAGGAGAGAACAGGTAAGAAAAACTCCTCCTACGTCTCCTAAGAGAATTCATATAAGGACGATGGTCATTATATCGAACCGCCGATGTCCCAGGAGCAACTTACGCGTGAATTGGACTATCAAAAATTCACTACTCGCTATACGCATCGTAATGGTACGCATATGGACTTCTTAACTACCGGCCATCCTATCGATTTACACGATACGGACGATGTAGACACCCCAACCCACAGACCAAATAATTAAAATAGAAAGACTCCCTACTATAGTAGATGAGCCTGAAATAATTAGGCCTGTGTTCTCGAAGCCACCCCTTCCGTGATAGAGACACCTGTACTCCCAGAACCTACCTCTAAATTCCCTTTGCATAGCACTAAACTACCTGTGCCCCACAGAACAACCCCTGAGACAGTTCCTGTCCTGGACTCCGAGCGAAATATCAATGATTTGTCGCCCGTTGTCCCTCGTCTGCCCGCTACTATGTTGGCGGCTCCCGCTTCGGCGGTCGAGTGGGTGGATGAGGGGCGGCGGGGGATGAATCTCCTGCTCGGGCAGATGCAGGAGACTGTTCATCAGTTTAAGGGAACAGTAAGGGAAAGTAGATTAGAGTTGCAAGAAGTGCAGCAAAGTATCGCGTTAGAACGCGATAAATTAGTAAATACACAAAAGGGTATACCACCACCCCCTGTAACAATGTGTCAACCTGTTAGGTCTGAAGTATTTCATGCGCAAGGTGTGGAGCCTACACGCATCTATACTGCTAGTGAAGTGGAAACTCCTATAGTAAACCCTATTAAGGGTAATTATAAACCTGTTGACAATGATATTCCATATAGACTTGATAATAATCCGAGAAATTTATATACCAATAACTCGATATTAAATAACACGATGGCCCAAGAAAGTTTTACGCGTCAAATGGCTAGAACCGAAGCCCGTCAAGCGGTAAAGGTGGGAGAGATCGTCAAGTTCAATGGAGATGAGATGAAATGGTTACCTTTTAATGAATATTATAAAGATAACATACAGAACTCTGTGCTATCTAACGGAGAGAAATTTAGATTCCTCATCGAGTGCTTGGAAGGATCTCCCAAGTTAATGGCGTTAAAGTTTATTGGACATCCAGATGGATTAAGACAAGTTTGGGATACACTGAACATCAGGTATGGTAATAGGACTAACATAGCTAGGTATTTATATGCGAAATTAATGGCGCCCCGAAAGTTTCTTAGCAGCGGGATTATAGAGTTTTCCGACGAGATTCAGGAGATCTGTAGACAACTAGATTGGTTAGGTAAGTCTCATGAATACCAGAATTCTATGGTTGTAGGAGCCTTAGCATCTAATTTGCCCAAGGGCGGATTAGATACACGCTGGGACAAGACAGTGTTATATATGATGGAACAACAACGAAGAGATCCTACCATGGCTGATCTCATGTCATTCTTAGATGGAGATGTAAAATTACAGCTCCTAAAGCAGTCCAGAGAGAAGACACCAGAAAATAAGGTAAGTGAGAAACCCGTTTCTAGGAGAAAGGTAATACCAGTGTGTTATACAGACGACGGCGAAAGCCAGGCTTCTCAAGAGGAAGACAGCGGGAGAGACACTGAAAGATCTTACTATGACAACAAAGCGCCTAAGGACGTAAGTAAATTTAAGTCTCGAACCCATGACAGGAGAGAACAGGTAAGAAAAACTCCTCCTACGTCTCCTAAGAGAATTCATATAAGGACGATGGTCGTTATATCGAACCGCCGATGTCCCAGGAGCAACTTACGCGTGAATTGGACTATCAAAAATTCACTGCTCGCTATACGCATCGTAATGGTACGCATATGGACTTCTTAACTACCGGCCATCCTATCGATTTACACGATACGGACGATGTAGACACCGAAAGGGAAATGGTTTTATTTAAATATCCTACCCAGTGGAGTCGGAACGATAAACTGAAAATAGAATGCGAAAATTCTATTCGAAATCGACTCGAAAGAGAAGACGTTAAAGAACCGGATAAACGCAGTAACTCCAACGTATATTTGGAATTCTTGAGAGAAACGTTGTAAAAACCGAATAAATATCACCCGCGTTTCCCCTACAAGACGTGCGTCTTTGGTATTATTACGATGAATGCCCAAGACCCAACCAACAAACGGAAAGACATAAACATCCGTGGAGACGTTGCTTTAAACGCGGTTTTACTCGCTATATTTACGGGAGTTTCGAGCGAAACTTGTTCGATGTATCACCTATGCTCGCTCTATTCAAACGATCCTTAAATAAACCTATGATCAGAGTTCCGGAATACTCGGTCAGACCTCCTCATTCCCTAGTTAGACCTCAGACTCTTGATCCTAATAGTATCACGGATCCTCCCGAACTGTACTCACTGTTCAAAGATCTAGTGTTACACGAACAGTTAGTCGGTGGCACTCCGGTTGTGGGCTCCCTAAATATTCGCCCATCTTACCTAGTCGGATTGGGACGCGGACATCTAATATCGCCATTCAACCTTATCATCGTCCCGGTTTAACCCGATACAACCTGTCACCGAGGCGTAGAAGAGAGTTGTACGAAACGCGTTGGACACTATTCGTCAAAAGATCGGAAAAGGAACCTATAATTGTTTAGAGAAACGTAAATTGCAGCAGCAAGTCCAAGCGGTAAACTAATTTGCTTTATCTCAGTTCGATCAGAAAATCCAGAATCTCTAAGAAGATATCGAACTTAGACGACCCTATTCTCAGCAAGAGTTTTTGGACGAATGCATCCAATGATAAGCGGAGGAAAATCAGCTCGAGGAGAAGCATATCGAAATGGATGAGACATCGACCATAACCCTAAACCTTCCGATGCAATTGTATTGCACCCTTTACCCAGGAGTTATAGCCCTCCTAGTAAAGTGGCTCGCCCCAAAGAGAAAAGGACTCTTGCTAGCCTCAAAAAACTGCGTAAACGCCGTCCACGTAAGAAAGACTAACTGTTTAGAGTATTTTTATATTTTAGAAACTGTGATTTTTTATATTTTATAGAATTAAATCCCATTTTCTGGGAGCGGTGTAAAGGCTTTTGCGGAATTAGCTGGTTATTTTCCCCGCAAAGTACTCTGTAGTTGTTTTAACGGGCATAAAAAGCCGTTTCCTTACTGTACCGGTGTTTTAGTGGACATAAAAAGCCATTTCTTCTGTATGTGTACTTTAGCGGACATAACTAGCGATTTCATGTTGCAATAAGCCAAATACTCTAAACATCGGAACTCCGATGACGACATCTATCAGCTGTGTCCACGTGTAACTTTTTCTTTGTTCTTTGTTCGTTCTTTGTTCGGTCGACCAATCAGAGCGGTTTTCACTCTGTGCTGGAGATTGTATACAGAAACTCATGCAATTCAGTGTGTGTATCTTTCTAAGCCCAGAACACCGGCTTAGGATTCTTCTGTACTTCTGTGGAAGTTTCAGACTTTAGCCAAACATTAGTAGGCTTTGGTCATAGAAACTTATAACTGTTATCAAATCAAACCATATTAACTCAACACACTGCATATCAATGCAAATCATATTGTCAACTACAAACACCGCATTTTTACTGCTATTTACTGTCGGTTATTAATTATATCAGTTGATGGAATATTATTATATTTGGATAATATCGATAAATAATCATAAAACCCCCAATCTTCTTGATATACTGAAGGTAAGAGACCGGTTACATATAACAATTGCGACTTACATTATATTGGTTTTGGAGTGAATCTAATGCTATTTCATAGGCACTACATGTGTCGGTTGCTGTTCTCTTTATATGTGACTAAAATTAGGGAAGGTCGGCAGATCGGTGTGCAGTATTGTGCGGTAGTGTGCATGATTGTGACTGATAACAAAGCATCTCCTAAAGAATGCGCTTTATACGTGAATCCATAGCCATCCCGTTGTGTCTAGTGTAAGTCATAACTCTGTTTAAATATTTAGAGCGCCACGTCCTAAAGGAACTGTTGATATTTCCCGAAAGTGAATAATATTTGTCAGAAATTATATATTAACGATCAGTCGAATAATACAGTAGGCCTACACCGCAATAAGGTCAAAGCTTCCGAATCCAGTCTCCCGGGTATATCCAGCGGGTGAATGGTCGCGCATAGACTGGCTTCGGCTAATGTAGTGTAACAAATACTCGTCATAGGCTAAAGTCGATTTATAACCTAGAAGACATCTAAATTTGGCAGGTTAAACTGCTAAAGGTCTAAAAGCGCGAACACCTTTTATAAGACTGTGTACTCTATCAATGCCTCAGTGGGCGGACTCCAGTACTGCAAGGCTCTGCGCCGTGTAAGTTAACAATCTGTCAATAATAAAAATGAAAGCGAGCCGACATTTAGTCAGATCCACCAAATGGATGGCCAAGGAGACAGACAGTCTGGATTGAGCTGATTCGAGTTAAATCGCTTCGCCAAAACGACCAAGTAGCCCATAGGAATACACTACATTTTTTTGGTGATTTTGGTCATTTTGGCCGCCAAAACGACCAAGTTAATGTTTATTGGGATTGGGACTGTAGTGAAATATTATTTAATATCTTATAAAACTGAAAGGAGGACCCAAATTTATGTTAGTCCCGGGCCCCAATATGGCTGAATCCTGCAGCACCCTCAACTGTCACATGTAAACGATTTTTGGGAATGGCAACATACTGTATCTGCAATTACCTTCAGTCACTACCGGAAACATGAGCCACTACTATGTATACAAACAATTAATTAAATATACTACTTATAGACAAATTACAAATACTTGAAACATTCAAATTAATTTGGGAAATACATACAAAACAACAAAAATCTACCTTTTATCACATCATTGTTCCAACAAGCATCCGTTTTACATACCTACAGTATAGTATACAGTAATACTCAATCAACGGCACGCCAAAGTTACTGCCTGCATACCACGGAATCGACTAATACAAAAATCAAACACTACTTTTCGAATAATAACGATAACACTTTTTTACGGCAGATATCAGAGGTAAATTTTGGAATACACATGGGTTATGAATGACGTGGATTTACATTTAGTAGTGGCTGGCTGAGCTTGAAATTTCCTCCACATGTGAATACTAGAGATCTCGCTACGCGGACGCGAACCTAAAAAGGATAGGTTGAATCAATAAACCGATGCGACACTATTGATATGCAAGCACAACCGTATGGTACTTATAATAATAATACAAAAATATTTTCAATAATGTCCAAGTTCACCTTACCAAATTCTGTCGTTATTATATGCTTTACACTAACAATACAGTATAAGTGAGATCTATATTCACTGGATTTAGTTATTCAGAGAGCAAAGGCTTTGAGCAGAAAGCCTAGAGTTATTCAGAAAGCAAAGGCTTTGTGCAGAAAGCCTCGAGTTATTCAAAAAGCCTAGGCTTTCTGCAGAAAGCCTAATTCCACAGAAACCCGCTAACATATACTGTAGATTAATCACTGCGATTTTCTAAACACTTATTTGTTAACATAACACATGTCTAGACTACTGTATGTTAATAAAAGGGGTATCCACCTGCAATGATAAGCCTAGTCTAAACGCAATACATTTTGTATAGACAGACATGTAGGGCAAATATTGAATACTTTGAAGTGTCCGAAACTTCTTACTGAACAGCAACCAACACCGACGGTTTATATATATGCGGTTATGGAATTATACTGTATGCATAATATTACACCTTTAATTACAGTTGCATTAACAGCTCAACTCCAATGCCATTAGTTACATAGGCCTATACAGTATTACCTTTTTTCGAAAAAAAAGGTAGCAAAAAATTTCATATCACATATCATCATATATATTGCAGGTCTCGTCTTTATTAAAATCCCCACACGCTCTGATTTTGAAATTATATAATCGTTGAAATTGCGAACTCAGGTTCCCTTCAATCGAATTTAGGTCCACAGCAATATCTATTTGATGCGCGAATTATCGGTGTTCCGAAGTTAAGCGAATTCGGTTCCCAGTCTTCCGCCATCATAATTTATGTAGGTCAAAGCTGATTTACAACTTGGATCACCTTGCAGGTTAAAAACACCCCATTTCGAGAAAGTGCTCAATAATGTCCGATTGCTGCCCCATGATGAAGTGTGAAACATTATACTCTCTGGATATTCCTATTGGTAATGTAACATTTACTTACATATTAAAACCAATAGATAATATGGCATCGATGACAAAGACATTACACACCTTAGGCCTATATTCGTGGAAATGTATCTGAAGAAATTCGATACACGTAATGAATCAGTGTGCCTGGGAACCGTACCAGTACCGTACCTGGAACCGTACCAGTACCGTACCAGTACCGTACCAGTACCGTACCAGTACCGTACCTGTACCGTACCTGTACCGTACCAGTACCGTACCAGTACCGTACCAGTACCGTACCAGTACCGTACCAGTACCGTACCAGTACCGTACCTGGAACCGTACCAGTACCGTACCAGTACCGTACCTGTACCGTACCTGTACCGTACCAGTACCGTACCAGTACCGTACCAGTACGTACCAGTACCGTACCAGTACCGTACCAGTACCGTACCAGTACCGTACCTGGAACCGTACCAGTACCGTATCTGTACCATACCTGGAACCGTACCAGTACCGTACCAGTACCGTACCAGTACCGTACCAGTACCGTACCAGTACCGTACCAGTACCGTACCAGTACCGTACCTGGAACCGTACCAGTACCGTATCTGTACCATACCTGGAACCGTACCAGTACCGTACCAGTACCGTACCAGTACCGTACCAGTACCGTACCTGGAACCGTACCAGTACCGTATCTGTACCATACCTGGAACCGTACCTGTACCGTACCAGTACCGTACCAGTACCGTACCAGTACCGTACCTGGAACCGTACCAGTACCGTATCTGTACCATACCTGGAACCGTACCAGTACCGTACCAGTACCGTACCTGGAACCGTACCAGTACCGTACCTGGAACCGTACCAGTACCGTATCTGTACCATACCTGGAACCGTACCAGTACCGTACCTGGAACCGTACCAGTACCATACCTGGAACCGTACCAGTACCGTACCAGTACCGTACCAGTACCGTACCTGGAACCGTACCAGTACCGTACCTGGAACCGTACCAGTACCGTATCTGTACCATACCTGGAACCGTACCAGTACCGTACCTGGAACCGTACCAGTACCGTACCTGGAACCGTACCAATACCGTACCAGTACCGTACCTGGAACCGTACCAGTACCATACCAGGAACCGTACCAGTACCGTACCTGGAACCGTACCAGTACCGTACCAGTACCGTACCAGTACCGTACCTGGAACCGTACCAATACCGTACCAGTACCGTACCTGGAACCGTACCAGTACCGTATCTGTACCATACCTGGAACCGTACCAGTACCGTACCTGGAACCGTACCAGTACCGTACCAGTACCGTACCAGTACCGTACCTGGAACCGTACCAGTACCGTATCTGTACCATACCTGGAACCGTACCAGTACCGTACCTGGAACCGTACCAGTACCGTATCTGTACCATACCTGGAACCGTACCAGTACCGTACCTGGAACCGTACCAGTACCGTACCAGTACCGTACCAGTACCGTACCAGTACCGTACCAGTACCGTACCTGGAACCGTACCAGTACCGTATCTGTACCATACCTGGAACCGTACCAGTACCGTACCTGGAACCGTATCTGTACCATACCTGGAACCGTACCAGTACCGTACCTGGAACCGTACCAGTACCGTACCAGTACCGTACCAGTACCGTACCTGGAACCGTACCAGTACCGTATCTGTACCATACCTGGAACCGTACCAGTACCGTACCTGGAACCGTACCAATACCGTACCAGTACGTACCTGGAACCGTACCAGTACCATACCAGGAACCGTACCAGTACCGTACCTGGAACCGTACCAGTACCGTACCAGTACCGTACCAGTACCGTACCTGGAACCGTACCAATACCGTACCAGTACCGTACCTGGAACCGTACCAGTACCGTACCTGGAACCGTACCAATACCGTACCTGGAACCGTACCAATACCGTACCAGTACCGTATCTGTACCATACCTGGAACCGTACCAGTACCGTACCTGGAACCGTACCAGTACCGTACCTGGAACCGTACCAATACCGTGCCAGTACGTACCTGGAACCGTACCAGTACCATACCAGGAACCGTACCAGTACCGTACCTGGAACCGTACCAGTACCGTACCTGGAACCGTACCAGTACCGTATCTGTACCATACCTGGAACCGTACCAGTACCGTACCAGTACCGTACCAGAACCGTATCAATACTGTACCAGTACCGTACCTGTACCGTACCAGTACCGTACCTGGAACCGTACCAGTGCCATACCTGGAACCGTACCTGTACCGTACCAGTACCGTACCTGGAACCGTACCAGTACCGTACCAGTACCGTACCAGTACCGTACCAGTACCGTACCTGGAACCGTACCAGTACCGTACCTGGAACCGTACCAGTACCGTACCAGTACCGTACCTGGAACCATACCAGTACCGTACCTGGAACCGTACCAGTACCGTACCTGGAACCGTACCAGTACCGTACCTGGAACCGTACCAGTACCGAACCTGGAACTGTACCAGTACCGTACCTGGAACCGTACCAGTACCGTACCTGGAACCGTACCAGTACCGTACCTGGAACCGTACCAGTACCGAACCTGGAACTGTACCAGTACCGTACCAGTACCGTACCTGGAACCGTACCAGTACCGTACCAGTACCGTACCTGGAACCGTACCAGTACCATACCTGGAACCGTACCAGTACCGTACCAGTACTGTACCAGTACTGTACCAGTACTGTACCAGTACCATACCAGTACCGTACCAGTACCGTACCTGGAACCGTACCAGTACCGTACCTGGAACCGTACCAGTACCGTACCTGGAACCGTACCAGTACCGTACCTGGAACCGTACCAGTACCGTACCTGGAACCGTACCAGTACCGTACCAGTACCGTACCTGGAACCGTACCAGTACCATACCAGTACCGTACCTGGAACCGTACCAGTACCGTACCTGGAACCGTACCAGTACCGTACCAGTACCGTACCTGGAACCGTACCATTACCGTACCAGTACCGTACCTGGAACCGTACCAGGCAGTTCTTTACCAGACCAGTTCCGTCGCCATCTATCTGTTCGCGCTTTTGTAACTTCCACAATTTTCTAACAAACGCAATTTGATAAATCACAGAATTCTCACTCAAAATTTGCCGGTCGTGTAGCATCAAATATAAATCAAACGCTGCGTATGACTCAAAGGGAGTCTCAAATATATTGGCAGGATCAAATAGGCGCATGTGCATCACTCGATCGATTCTCGCAATATACAGTAATTCCTAGCAGCAATATGGACCTACAGGGATTGTATTAACAGTTCCGTTTGGAATGTCGTGCTCCAGATAACCAAACAGGTCTATGTCTGACGGCAATTACAACACAAAACTAAGAAAGATCACAGTCTGCATGTCCTTTAGTGTATGTTTACTCTGGCTGAAAGACACAGTTGTACATAATATGCTGAATTGAGCAGATAGGGGGGGGGGGGAGGGGGGGGGGAGGGGGAAATTGGACGCAATAAAATTCATCCCTCTCCAGGGGAAATTCGACGCAAATAATAGCTGATTACTCTCAAAAATAAAACTGTAACCAGTTCTATTGTGTTTAGTTTATTGTTTTGGTTAAAATAACGTGCCTCTGTACCCTGTTCCTTTCCCTAAATTGAGAATTTAACATTGAGGCGGGATATTAATTCGCCACGATGGGATTTGCGTCCAGTACCGTAACCAGTACAGTACCGCATATTTCTCCTTATAAATCATAAACGAATATTTACAAAGGTTAAGCATTAAGAATAATATAAGAGTACAGCAGTAATCAGTCCAATTAGTTAGTGTATCCAACAGTCAGCCAACTCAGGCCCAGTGTAATTTATGCAGCCAGATTTCTCTAAGTTTCCTCTAAATTTTCCAAGTAGAATTTACTTATGGCCATCGATCT